>WFMF01000532.1:0-114255 GCA_011033025.1 Beroe forskalii | reverse complement strand
GGCGCAATAGGGATGAGGGGGACAGAAGCGTCCCCCTCATCCCTATTGCTAGCAACTTTTTTCCCTGGCCCCCGTCCCGACTCTGCGAGTCGGGGCGCGCGCGCGAGGGGGCCAGGCAACGCCTGGCAAGTAGCGACGTAGCGTACGTCGATGCAGGCTGGCCCTGGTCGCGAAGTGGTGGTGCGCGGCCCTGATCGCTCCGCACTCGGAAGGTGGTCGCTTCGACGGTTACGTTGCCCGGTCGTAGGATGTTACCCTACCCTCGCGCGCGGCGCAACGCGAACGTTCCACATTTGGTGTTTGGACGTCACTTTGCAACCTCGCCCGGGTTGATAGCCATCCAGTCAGAAGAAATAGACGGGCAACGTCCGTCGATTGCCCGGAGGTTTTCTAAGCCCGCATAGGTGTGTGTACGCGCTGCGCGCTTTCCTACGGGACTCACTGGGGAAGCGCGCCGCGCGAGCCAAACAGGGATATAATACGTGTTTGTCCTACGTTGCATGTAGGACCTATTTTGCGCGCGCAAGCGCGTGTGTTCAGAGAACACGCAAAAAGTTTGTGACTTTTCGAAGAAAAGGCGCGCTCGCGAACAAACAGGGACACATAGCATGTGGCAAATACGTGTTTAGCAACCCGAAGGCGCGAAGTGTGAAGTGACGTCCAAGTGTGTGACTCACTAAGATCCTACTGCTTTCCACCTTGAATCACTTAGAGGATCATGTTGATGTTCAAATATGGAGTTGGAGAAAAGTCTTGCAGATGGATGTCTTGAAGAAAAATTCAATATTCATTTATGATTTGAACATGTTTTAACATGTCTAATTTGAACAGGTCTGAAGCATCTGGCTGTGAAACTCAGTAATAAATCAGGACAATCATACAGTGATACTGTTGCCTTCGTGAGACGCTGCTTAAGATTTGACCTTCTTAAGACATGAGTCATTTCACTTCGAGGTTACAGGGGTAAGCCAAGAGCCATAGCAGCAGAAATGGAGACACTGGACCTCAATCTCATACCAAAAGCAGAGTATTAGCTGATCTTGGATCTATCCAACAAGTATCATTGGTCATTATGGAATTATGAACATCTTTTGAACTTTTAAGTTTTATGGTGCCAGCTGTTATTTTACGAAGTTCATGCATGTTGTTTTTTCTTTTCATAAAGTGGGCTGTAAACACAGCCAATTTTTCACATGATTCACCAATTATTAGGGTATCATTTTTTCTTGTTCATAATATGTTCAATTGAATCTGACCTTTTTTAAACCTTTTCATTTATTTTTTAATGCCAGGGAATGTTTTTGAACAATAATTGGTTAGTTTGTAATGATCTGGACTTTTTTTTCAAAAAGTTAGAAATATTTTGACTTAAGCACAACACAACACATTGAATTAACTAACTGAGGATGCTTATGATTACAGCACAGAGATCCTGAAGACGAATTTTGACTTATGTTTTCTTCAAGTCATTTTCGAAACTATTAGTAGATAGTGTGGTGTTGTTGTCATAGGCTTGAATCAATGTTGGTATTTTGACTTTTACAAAATGAGCAGCCTTATTGGAAACAGATAATATTATCTATTATCTTTGGGATACAAATACAGTCATCTCTGTACAGTCAAGCCACAAAACTTTCCAACAGCTCTTTCCTTAGTCTTTGACAGGATCCAAGTGAGATACCTTCATCAGAGATCTAGGTAGATCCAAACAAATCTTAATGAGACACCAAAAATGATATGGTGTAATGAAAGCTAACACTGTGGCACATGGACTTGCGACCGTGTTGTGGGGTTGAATGCATTTGACGGGCGCCCAACGGCCAACGCTCCCCCAACCACTAGATGGTGTGTTAGTGTCATAAGCTTCAAGTTCATTTAGGAATTAAAGTTCATCATTAGTCTTTGTCCAGTGTAGGGAATTTAAAGCTTCATCTGGTCAAACTAGATCAAAAGATCAAGTCAACTGTCACATAAAGTGGTATGAGCACATTTGAAGGCGACTCCGTAGAGACGAAACAACCAGTGAAACAATGTCACCATTCTGGGCGACTGTTTCCTTGCAGGCAAGGTAACCGTGGTGTTTCCACATGATAAAATCAGCGCACACTGAGTGCACGCCATTCCCACCATTAAATCTCCAAGGTGGGAATGGCGCGCACTCAGTGGCGCGCACTGAGTGCACGCCGTCTTTTATGTGGAAATACCATGGTTAAAACAATTATCTTTGGGATACAAATACAGATAATATTATTGTTTCTTAATCATTGTAATTGTGATACACCTCTCATCACATATGTTGGGTGCTTTCTCAACCTGTATTTTATAATATTTGACTCTCTTCGGAGATTTTTACCACCGGTTTTAACCCTGAATTTCAGGAGGAAAGTCTCTCTAAAGATGGAGTATTGGATCAGGATGCATACCGCTCTGAATAATTTTATAAATGTTAAAGGTGACAAATAACTAAGGTTTTTCTTTTCAGGTAGCCACAAGCCCACCCTAGAATGCTGGGTTTTTTCGTCATTCAGGCCCACTTTTTTCCACCACAAGTCCACTTTAGCAGAAACTTGATCACAAAAACAGGCCCATTGATTGATACATCACAGGCCCATTTGAGACATAAAAAGGCCCAAATGAGACCACACTGACCTGTTTGAGAAAAAAAACAGGTCCATTTGAGACATCACAGGCCAATCTTGGACATTGCAGGCCCAAAATTTCAACAATCTCTACCTTTTTTCCAAAAATTTCGAAATTAAAGACAAAATTTCAAAATCCAGAAAAAAACACATTCTAGGTTGCCAACCACCAGCGCATCCAGGAAAGAAAAACCTTACAAATAACCCCAGATCCATCCACTGGTCCTCTACTTCTCTTCACTAAGTGTGTTGCTTAATTTCTTGATGCTTGGAGTAAAGACTAATTGAGCAAGTTTCATTTTCATTCAGGCAGCTGGCAGGTGGTCACTGCACTTGACAGTGCTAAACTTGGTACTAGGTGGTGACTGCTGGGGGGCTACCTCATAAAAAGCTCTCGCAATATATGCCTGGACTGAATATTCTTGCACATCACTCACCTTGGTGTGACTCACTTAGATCCTACTATTGTAAGTTGAGGTAGGTATGACATGAGACTGATGATGCCTGTGCAGCACTGATCTTGGTGTGAATCATTTAGACACTTGTGCTTGCCATGCTACACATTATATTTGTGAAAACCAGGGTCCTGGTCAGGAAAACTCAGACAAGCACCTCTAGCAACGAGTTTGTGAAAGGAACTGTAATCAGCCAGCTTGCAACACTTTCTAAAGGACAATAGAATGATTTCAGGACTGAGAGTGGTTGTCCTGTCTTGTACTTTGGAACTTAGAAAAATTTATTTATTTATTCATTTGGGTAACAGTATTGTTACACAAGTTCTACATCATCAAGTGAGAAGATCCTCCCTTAAGGAAATGGATATAAAGCAGGTGATAATGAATCAGCAAATCCCCTCCATTCTGTGGATGGCTTCTAGAGCCTCCTCAATGTGAATTATAGGTTACTGAGCTGAATGAATTTGTGAGGTCTGGAAAAGCAAGGGTTCTTGATTTGTTTCTTTCTGATCTCTCAATGAACATTCTAATTGTTTTTATGTGATAGGACTAAATAATCGGTTGATTCTGATGTTTTTTGTGCAAATTGTATAAGCTTGATATATTAAATTAACTATCTGAGGCATCATGAACCATTTTCCAAAGATATCTCACCCTGTGCTTCGTAAGTTGTGGAACAATAAAAGTAGAATCATTTCTTCTGACATGATGCTTCCTCTATTTATTAGTGAAGATGACAATGCCTTTGAGGAAATACCAAGCATGAATAGTGTTTATAGGATTGGTGTGAATAAGTTACATGATTACTTAGCTCCTTTGTGTGACTTGGGCTTGTGCTCTGTACTGTTATTTGGTGTTTTGAATTCTTCTGAACTCAAGGATAGCAATGGAACAGGTGCTGATAATGAATATGGGCCAGTAATCAAAGGAATAAAGTTGCTCCGAGAATATTTTCCAGGGCTGTTGATATCATGTGATGTCTGTCTTTGTGAGTATACTTCTCATGGACATTGTGGTATTTTGAATTCAGATGGTTCTATCAATAAGAAACTTTCCTTAGACAGAATAGCCTCTATTGCCCTTGCATACGCTGAGGCTGGTGCTCATGTTATTGCCCCCAGTGATATGATGGATAATAGAATTGCTGCAATCAAAAGTAAGCTTGCAGACTCTGAATATGATAAGACTACAATAATGAGCTACAGCAGTAAGTTCTCTTCAAACATGTATGGACCTTTTAGGGATGCTTGTAAATCAGGACCAAGTTTTGGTGATAGAAAGTGTTATCAACTTCCTTTTGGAAGTACTGAACTTGGTAATTTGACCACTGATAGAGATATATCTGAAGGGGCTGATATAGTTATGGTAAAACCAGGCATGTTTTATCTAGATGTTGTTAAATCCATTAAAACAAAGCACCAGGATTATTTACTTGCAGTTTATCAGGTCTCTGGAGAATATGTGATGCTGCATGACTATGCTACAAAATCTGGGAAATTCCAAGATATAGTTTGTGAATCACTGCTAAGTTGCAAGCGGGCAGGAGCTGATATTTTAATTAGCTATTTCACACCTCTTGTTTTAAAATGGTTGCATGAAAATGGAGGCGTTCTCAGCCCGTGAACAAATAAAATGAAACCATTTTAAGATGAAATGGCCTGAAATCTGAGTTTTTGTCCACAGAACCTAAGATTCATTTTAATCTTTAGTAGAACTTATGGTCAGTCAATATGCATTATGAGTATCATTTTAAATTAAAAGGCAAATGATCAAAATACATTATATTGCAAATTATATTTTATCAATCAAACTGTGCACTGATATCCTCCCTCTAAGATATGTGTATACAATAAGTTTGGTAAGTATACATTTATTGATGTGATGAGATAAAGTGATCCTTGCAGTACTATCGCCCTAACACTTATACTGAACTGTAAAACAGGTGCCTTCATTCAAAACTCCATCTAGGCATGACAGAGCAAACACCACCACCACACTTTAATAACAGGGGATTTAGACCCTATCCCCATCGGGGAAGAGGGAGGTGGAATAACCACAACAAGAGGGCCCGAGTTATAGGACCTAAGGGGGCTGAGCTAAGCAGATACAGAGACCAACAATACAAGGTGTGCTCATGAATCTATGAATGAATTGTTTTGTGTAAAATCTTCAAATGGTTTATGATTTATAAGATAACTGAATTGAGAGCTAAGAATTGATAGCATGTAAACTAATTGGTTGTAATCCAACGTCATGACCTTCACCATTATACTAAGATTACTTCTAAGATTGTGAGCTACAAACTCCAGTACACATTGAGTAGAACTAGTCTCCTAATAAAAATTGCCTCTTGTTATTTGTGTTCAATACCAATCTCTCGCTCAGGGGAGTCGTTACGAGCAGGAACAGAAGCTGCTGAAAAGCACTACTCTCTACGTTGGCAACCTTTCCTTTTACAGCACTGGTAAGTCGACAACTCACTATCAGTGCAAGTTTTTACCGTGCTGTAAACATAATATTACACTGATTTTTAAGATCATAATAATTATGTTATTATTCAAGCTCTAGGTCCGTGTAAACACACAGCTATTTGTATAATAAAATATGCGTCATATGTATTACACCGTGAATTATGTTAACATTCATTTGTCATGAAACACTCGATAATCGTTGTTGATTCACGAAACTTTCTCAAAATGTATCTTCATATTATGTACCAACTCACAATTAAAAGTGATAGGTACACAAGTACAATGCATGTGCATCGAATGGATGCGATCTTTGATTTGAATGTTTGACTGCCATTTAACACCATTGACTCCACTTGAACCTTTAAAGATGGAATTTACTCATTATATTCGAATTCTTGCAGAGGAGCAGATTCACGAAGTATTCCGGCAAGCAGGGGACATTAAGCGTATCATCATGGGTTTGGACAGGATAAAGAAGACTCCCTGCGGGTTTTGCTTTGTGGAGTTCTTCGACCGGGCAGACGCCGAGACAGCAATCAGGTTCCTGAACGGCGCTAAGTTAGATGACCGGCAGATAAGGACAGATTGGGACTGGGGATTCGAGGACGGGAGGCAGTATGGTAGAGGAAAGAGTGGTGGCCAGGTGAGACACTGTGATGTGCAAACTATTGAAGTTTTTATAACAAGTCAACACTTGTTACGATTGATGGGTATTGGGGTAACATATTAACCAGGTATAAAATTGCATTGTTTGTATCAGGTATATCCATTATGTCCTTACATATTAAGATTGATGAATAATGAATATTGACTTTATTTGGCAGCGTGAATTTAGAGTTTGACTAGTCCTCTGTGTTAAGAAATTAGAAGAAATATTTCCATTTTCCAATGGAAACTCGCCTCCTGATTCCGACTAGATAGTTTCCACTTTTCAGATAAGAGATGACTACAGACAAGACTTTGACGATGGTCGTGGGGGCTACGGGTACCTCATCCAGAAGACATTGCTGGAGACAACCAACGCTCACAGCATGCAGCTGCCTCCCTCAATGGCAATGGAGTAATGACGAAAACTGTTCTGATTGGCTTATCAAGATAGAAACAGTGCGATGATTGGATCGTTGAAAATAAGATTGGTCTATGCAAGGACTGTATGCTACTACCGTTTATTGACTTGAATTTCTAAAGTTGACGTTTGAACTCATAAATGTATTCTTCTGCGCGGTTCAACATTCAACAATGACCCACTAAAACTTCTAGTAAGACCTCTTGAACATATCCATGCATTCCTTAAATGATCTCCGGCCTCTACGAATCAAGTACGCGATTCTTTGAAATTTGCTAACAATTAGGCAACTAATTATACAATAATTGTCTTTTTCGGTATTTTCAAATTGATATTTTCAAACTCATTATTTAAAATCGACATGATATTATCTGAATTATGTATCGGATAATAGAAGTTTCGTATTTTATCAGTTTCAACAGAATTTACAGTCTTGAAATGATGTGATATTGGACTCAACTATAAGCAGTGGACAGACATATTTCATGATTTTCCAAAATGCTCATGGTGACTAATGCTCACAATATTTTAATAATCTTTAGGTGGTGCACACACGTGGCTTAAAGTCCACACCATTGCCTTAACCCCAAAATTTGACGTAGAATCGTAGCATGAAGACTATAGTCGATGTCGATTATTGTAATCCACGTGTGTGCAGCCCCTTATTGAAAATGAGATTATTCTGCTATCTGAATTTACTCCCATTAATTCACGATTCTTAACAAAAGTGGAATCTGTGGTCCGGATATATCATTTATTTGACTCAGTTCATCAATTTCTTGTTATCTATTCCAGTTTAATAAAATATCAACTGTCAAGGATTATTTAACTGATCATCTTGATTTTCCTTCATAAACCTCATGTCCTCTCTCATGTCGTATCACTGACACCAGTCTGACACATCACTGATACCAGAATTGACGTTCCCAGACACCAGTGTGAACTGTGACGTATCGCTGAAACCAGTCTGATGTATCACTGACACCAGTATGATGTATCGCTGACACCAGTCTGACCCATCACTCACCTTAGTCTGACGTATCTGTGACGTATCACTGACACCAGTCTGACCCATCACTGACATTAGTCTGACGTATCTGTGAGGTATCACTGACACCAGTCTGACCCATCGCTGACACCAGTCTGACGTTTCGCTGACACCAGTCTGACATATCGCTCACACCAGTCTGACGTATCGCTGACACCATTCTGACCCATCGCTGACACCAGTCTGATGTATCACCGACACCAGTCTGATGTATCGCTGACACCAGTCTTACCCATCTCTGACTTAATCACATAAGCATGACGTATCGCTGACACCAGTCTGGCGTATCGCTGAAACCAGTCTGACGTATCACTGACACCAGTATGACGTATCACTGACACCAGTCCATGAATCTTGAACGCCAGTCTGGCGATTAACTGTATACATTCTGGCGAGCTAGTGTTCATTAACCGTCTAATTTCCTCCTATAATCTAACTCGAAATGTCGCAATTTGAGGTAGCTATGTCATCAGACTTCGTAGTCCTTGACGAGATATCAGTTGAAGATGACGAAAAGGAACCTTCCCGTAAGAGAAAGAGGATAACGGTTCATCACAAGTGTAGGTTTTGTTTTGAGAAGTTCTCCAAGTCCTCTCACTTGCAGGACCACGTGACACGATATCACGAGATACCGTGTGACTTGTGTGACAAGGTCCTGGAAAACACCGGCAAGTACTACAAGCACTACGAGCGAAGGCACTTGCGTGACGAAAAGACCCCGACTTGTAAGTCTTGTGGTCGGGCGTTTCACAGCACTTTCAAGTTCCTGGAGCACCTGATGAGCGAAGTGCACCTCTGGAACTTGGACACAAGGGACATCAGGTGCGGGGTGTGTCGACAGAAGAGGATAAAGAGTCTGCATCAGTACAACTTGCACATGATAGAGAACCATGGTGACCGGGGGCGGCCGCTCAAGTGCGAGGTCTGCGGCTTGGAGTTGTCAAGGGTCAGTGAGTACGTGAAACACGTTGTTCTGACTCACAGGGACAGAAAAAGTTGACGGGTGGGTGGTTCAGAGCAGTTAAAGGTTCTTGTTTACAAAATACTTGTCTCAGTTGCGAAGAAGAGTTTTGCAGTTCAGTGCTTCCAGATCGGGCACAATTGGCACATTCGACAGAATTGACTGGGATTTTGGAACGCGCGAGTAGAATTTGATGGATACCACGACTTTCCACGATGTACGCTTTGTAGAAATTAGTGTAATTTTGCGAGCGTGGGAAAATTTTCGTTCGTAGTTTTTCAGTTCTGGTTTGATTGCAGTTTTCGGTTTGAAGTTCTTTTTATCTTTTTAATATTGGGTGTTTGATGTTGTCGCGTTGATGTATTTACCATTTTATTTAGTGTTTTAATCATTATACACACTACCATGTACATTGGAGCTTTCCATACGTTAGTTGCCATCCAACATTCTGTAATCAAATAACTAGCTTTCTTCATCAAGATTTCGATGTTGGTATTACCAACAGGTTACTTGGGAACTGTTCTATCCTAAATACATTTCACTGTAACACTAATTTCACTGTAACACTAATTTCTCCTCCAGGCCATGTCAAAGAAGCAAGCGAAGAAGCACCTGAAGAGCATACACCGTAGTTTGAAGCACCTCTCCGACCTAGTAGGTCACCCCTGTACCCCGACCCAGACTCCCAGTCACTTCATGTTGCTTGCTAACGCAGGACACACTAACGGCATAGGTCGAGCTGATGTGAGCAGTGTTTTGGAGTGTTGTCTACCACCGTCCACCTACAAACTCTTCTTCCCTCCTGATAAACACTTCTCAGTTCTGTACGTAGACTCCATCAGGGAGGACTTGTTAGATCTCATTAACTTCTCCAAAGTCAGGGATAATGTGGTGTATTGCACCTACATCACAGAGGATATCTCGTTGGAATCTGTCACGGGTGCTAAACCGCCTGGTTTGTTCATTCATCACGATATCGTGTCTCAGGAGACAGAGGAAGAATTGATGGCTTTCTTTCTGGAACACTCTAAAAATGCACGCCAGTCTCAAGACAATTTGAAAAAATCGAGTGACACTTCATTTCGGGTATAAGTTCGACTATAAAACCAACTTGGTAGATTTATCAGCCCCCTTGGAAAACCCAATTCCTGCCTGTGTAGCCGATGTTATTGACCTTATAAAACCTCACATATCCATATCACCGAATCAGTTGACTGTCAATATCTACGAGCCCGGTCAGGGCATTCCCAAACACGTTGACACCCATTCCATCTTCACATCTGAGATCCTGTCCGTTAGTCTGGGATCGGACGTAGTGATGGACTTCAAGAACCCCTCCACAGGACAAGTGGTCCCCGTGTTGATCCCAGGTAGATCTCTCACCGTGATGTCCGGTGAATCCCGGTATCTGTGGCACCACGGCATCACGCCGCGTAAAACGGACGCTTTGCAGGACGTAACGCACCGCTCGCTCCGGATCTCCCTGACACTCCGCGAGGTTACGAGTGAGCCGTGCACGTGCCCCTACGCCGCGCAGTGTGACTCTCAGAACTACGGTAAGCCGGTATGTGGAGCAGTGAAGAGTGAGGAGGAGGCGGTGAGAGTGGAGGGACAGTACGTTAGTGAGGTGTACGAGCAGATAGCGGACCACTTCTCCGGGACCCGACACACTCCCTGGCCGGGAGTGGTACGCTTCATCAACTCCCTGCCTCCCCACTCCCTGGTACTGGACGTAGGGTGTGGTAATGGAAAGTACCTGGGCGCCAGGTCCGATGTGTGTCTCATCGGTAACGATAACAGCGCTAATCTGTGCGGGATATGTCGGGATCGTGGTCACGAGGTGTTTGTGTGTAACGCTCTCCGAATCCCGTTCAGGAGGGGATCGTGTGACGCTGTGATCTGTATCGCGATGCTGCATCACATGACCACCCCTGAGAGACGGGTGGTGGTGCTGCAGAACATCGCTGATCTGCTGTGTCAGGAAGGTCTGGGTCTGGTGACTGTGTGGGCGCAGGAGCAGCACATTGACCTGGCAGATCAGGGAGCAGAGAGCTGTCTGTCTGCAGACAGCAGCGAGGAGGGAGGGGTGGGGCGCAGACAGTTCGACTCCCAGGACGTGTTCGTGGACTGGCAGCTGAAGGGGGCGTCTGGTAGCAGTGGAGTGTCTTCTCAAGACAATAACAAGGTGTATTACAGGTACTATCACGTGTTTAGGGAGGGCGAGTTAGCGGATCTCGTAACTCAGATACCTGGAGTCGAGCTAGTAGGTATGACTTATGAGAAAGCTAACTGGTGTGCGGTGTTCAGGAAACTTTAATGTGTTTTAAGTGAAGAATTTGGGGTAATTTAGTTATTGTAGAGGGTTCTGTAACTAATAAGTATTTCATTTATGTTAAATATGATAGAACCATAATGGTTTGCTTGCTGTGATGTTCTTTGTTATCATTTTTGGCCAATCCCCTGACAAATTATTATAACAGGTAATAACTTCTTATCCATAGCGCCGTCTATTGTCTGTTTCTTATCAAGAATTTGTTCAAGGAAATCACCCTTTAATTAGAAACTTTCTCACAGGATGATCTGAGCTATGAAAGTATGATTGAGTCATGATTCTGCAAAAGACTCGTCTCTGCTTCCCCTCCCTGACAATCTGTCTTCACGGTTGTCAAGGCAACAACCTACACACTACCCCTGTTGCTTTTTCCCGTAACAAGCCCTCTGGGGAATGGCAGAAACACGCTCAGAATGCCAAGAAGAAAGTTAACGACTGGTTCAAAGCTCGGAGCACTTCCGGGCCCTTCACTCAGCAAACCTTCCGACCCCCTGAGCCAGAGGGCACACCGCCACCATCCCAAGGAGGAGGCAATGGGATGCCCGAGGCTTTCCTCAAACTCCTCCCCACCACTGCTCGGTTTAACAGCTACTTCGACCGGGCATTCGCCAGGCTCCCCTCTGGGATGGAGCTAGTGAGGAAGGCACCACAAAACCTCCACCCCTACCTGTTGCTGAGCAGGCATGACAAGCCCATAGGAACGTGGTTACTGTTCCTGCCCAGTGCGTGGGGCATCTGTATGGCAGCCGAAACTTTCCACCTTCCTAACATCCCCCTCCTAATCCTCTTCGGAACAGGTAAACATGGACCTAGATTTAAGTTTCTTGCGTATACTACAGTCATGATGCTTTAAACTGAATGAAATTTGAAGCCTTGACAAGGCAACTTGGCCTAGATAAGTGATATTAGTAATAGTGAATCGCCACAGTCATTATAGTCCACACAAACCACTACCACCCATCCTTGTTTTAGGAGCTGTGTTGATGCGAGGTGCAGGATGCTGTATTAACGACATGTACGACATTGACATAGACAAGCGGGTTATACGAACTCGTGACAGACCACTGGCTAGCGGGCTGCTGTCCAAAGACCAGGCTCTGCGCTGGACTGCAGTGCAGCTGGGTCTCTCCTCCCTCATCCTCTTCAGTCTGAACACCCCCACTATTGTGATAGGAATCTGCTCCTTGTGGCTGGTGGTCACCTACCCGCTCATGAAGAGACTAGTGGACTACCCCCAGTTCTACCTAGGTCTCACTTTCAACACGGGAACTCTGATGGGGTACTGCGCTGCTACAGGTACTCTGGCTTTCACCCCCTTCGCTCTGTACTCTGCTGGTATTTGCTGGACTATGATATACGACACGATATACGCTCATCAGGATAAGGAGGATGATAAGAAGATAGGGGTGAAGTCAACTGCTCTAACTTACGGGGATAGAACCATCGAGGTGTGCAACAACTTCACCTCTGCCATGGGAATATCTCTGTTACTTGCAGGAGTAGCATCTGGCATGGGACCCACTTTCTTCCTCTCCACATTCCTATCTTGTTCAATGATCATGAAGGGACTTTCTCTTGTAAACCTGGATGACCCAAAGAGTTGTTGGGAGTTTTTCATCATGAACCGGAACATCGGATTAGTGATTCTCATGGCGATAATTCTGGGAAAGTTCATTTGAAGTTTGTTCGGCAGTTGTGAATTTTAGTCAAATCTTCAGCTTTCATTTCCCTACGTTTCAATATTCTCAATAGGTAGTCGATACACCGATCACTTCATCTGGTATCAAGGGATTATAATGTTGAATGTTTCAGAGAATGTTGCGTGACCCTTCAACATTTTCAATAACTTATTATCCAAGCAAGCAATTTTTGGGAAGAATTTCTGTTTCAATTCAATGTGGGTGATAACATTTGTTGGAATAATTTGTATTGAGCTATTTATATTTTGTAAATATATAAACTTTATTGCTCATCACTTCTTGAATGCTCACGCATTGCTCACCGTTAAGAATATCAAGATGTAATTTGACAAGTGTTTTTATCGATTAAGATTTAAATGATGATTAATCTTTCACTAAAAGTGCCAAATTTGAGGTTCAGGATGATTCTAATCTGATACGATCGAAGAAGACACTGAAGTTCCTGACCTTGAAGATGGAAGTAGTGACGAGGAAATATTAGAGGAGCAGGAGTCAGCGGACGAGAAAGATGTCAAGAATTCGAAAAAGAAGAAAAAAGAGAAAGTGACGTCGTTGCCCAAGAAGAAAAGAAAGGATCAGACTTTGCTGCTGGGTTCACATGGGATGATGACGGAGGGTTGAATGAAGTGACAGAAGACTTTGAGAATGAGATGAAGAGCATGTCGAAGGGTAAGATGAGACTCCAGGACAACACCTCTGAGAAGCTGACCGCCCTTGCTAATGAGGTGGAGATAGAGGAGCATTCTGAAGAAGAGGAGGGAGCTGAGGAGGAGAAAGAAGATGATGAGGAAGTGGGAAACGAGGGGGAAGCATCTGGGCAGTCCTCCAGTGCTGAGAAGTCAAAGTTCTTTACTGCCGCCCCGGAACAGGATTTGAACATCAAGTTCTCAGAGATGAATCTGTCCAGACCTCTTCTGAAGGGCGTGGCAGCCCTTGGTTTCGCCCACCCTACTCCTATCCAGGCGTCAGCCATTCCCTTAGCTCTCCTGGGTAAGGACATCTGTGCTTGTGCTGTAACGGGATCGGGTAAAACGGCCGCCTATGTGCTCCCTATTCTAGAGAGGTTGCTCTACAAACCGAAATCTGGAAACTTCACTCGAGTCCTTATTCTCGTGCCAACTCGTGAACTTGGAATGCAGGTGGGGATTTGACCTTTTCTTTGTTGAATGTTGCTTCCATTAAAATTTTTTAAACTGTAAGAACTGATTTCTGGGATTTGAATCCTGTCTATTTGGTCGGTTTAACAATGAACGTAGTACATTAAGTCGGTTGAACATACATCATCATTTTCATATGTTCATAATATCACTTAATTCATAGCAATTACCTAATTAATGACTTTTCGTCTCCTCAGGTTAGCTCAGTTATCAATCAGCTGATAAAGACGTTGTCCATCACTCAGTGTGTCTGTGTAGGTGGCACTGACATCAAGTCTCAGGAGGCATCTGTTCGGAAGGGGCCTGATATCATCGTCGCCACGCCTGGTCGTCTCATTGACCTGCTGTACAACACGCCGACCTTCAGTCTCGACACTATCGAGATCCTCGTGATAGACGAGGCGGACAGGTGTCTGGACGAGCACTTCAAGGATCAGATCAACGAGATCGTGAAGATGAGCAGTCCTGGAAGACAGAGCATGCTCTTCTCTGCCACCATGACAGACGAAGTGAAGGAGCTGATATCCCTGTCCCTCAACCATCCCATCCGACTGTTCATCAACAAGAACACAGAGGTGGCATCAGGACTCACTCAAGAGTTCATCAGGATCAGGTCTACCCAGGAGAGTCATAGAGTACCCATCATCTGTGCCCTGGTGAGCAGGACATTCAATGATAACGTTATTATCTTCGTGCCCACTAAGAAACTAGCTCACGAGCTCCGGGTTATTCTGGGTCTACACAAGATCAATGTTGACGAACTACACGGTGATCTGACCATGGCTCAGAGGATAGAAGCGCTCTCACAGTTCAAAGCAGGTAAAGTTGGCGTGCTCGTAGCAACGGACTTAGCATCTCGTGGCCTTGACATTGAGGGGGTTAAAACAGTAATCAACTACAGCATCCCCTCGACAGTGAAGCGGTATGTTCACAGAGTGGGCCGGACAGCCAGAGCAGGGAAGTTCGGCAGGTCCATCACTCTGGCAGGGGAGCAGGAGAGGAGGCTAATGAAGGAAATCGTGAAGCAGTCCAAGGGCCCTGTGAAGAGCAGGGTCGTCCCGCCTGAGATTATCAACAAGTACGTACAGACATGCACTCAGCTGAAGGAAACTGTAGCCAAGTTCATGAAACAGGAAGGCGAGGAGAAGCAGATGAGGATAGCTAACATGGAGCTGAACAAAGCTAAGAACATGATAGAGCATGAGCAGGAGATCTTCAGTCGTCCAGCCAGGCAGTTCATGCAGAAAGATGGCAAAGGTAAGACCAAGACACAGAAGAAGAAGCAACAACGGAAGGTGGTCGGGGAGGACTTTGATTTGAAGAAAGAACGGTCCTTCGTGAAGAGGGAAGCCAGGAAATCCAGTAGACCCCAAAAGATCAGAACGTGCGTTGAAGATGAACCTAAGAAGAATAAGAAACCTCAGAAAAGGAAAGCAGGTTTCACCGAAGAACTCACGTCAACTAAAAAGGCCAAGAAAGAGGCCCCTGCTCCTAAGAGTAAAGAAGCTCTGAGGGAGAAAAAGCTTAACCGTTCAGGAAAACCAGGCATCGGAAGCTTCAAATCTAAAAAGAAATATAAGCGTCGGAAATGATAGCTTATTTTCTGCTAAGCTACCAGATTTTTAATTTATTAAATACTTATGAATCTTTGTGGGCTGTCTTTGAAATGTTTAGTTTCTTTGCATGGAAACTGGACGCCTAGAATATTAGCACGTTACATTCATTTGTTGATATCTGATGTACTAAATACATTTGACCGGGGCATACAAGGATATTTATGATGGAGATGAATCATGCAGATAAGATTTCTAGAAGAGCTATTGCACCTATGGTTGAGTCACTAACTATAAAAACGTTCTGTTGCAATTTACTTTTGTCATCAAGAATGATCCCAAGGCTTCTTATAGAACGAGGAGCCTTTTTAAGTCAATACTGTTATTATTATTTTAAGCAATGAACCAGGTTTTATGACATTGTCTCCTTGAAAATTTGACAATTGACATTATTTAAGTTATTTATATTTTAATGTCTACAATATTTACGACTTGAGGAAATTGTTTTTGGTTTGGTTAATCCAATTTAC
The DNA here is from genome assembly GCA_011033025.1 of Beroe forskalii. Classification (NCBI taxonomy): domain Eukaryota; kingdom Metazoa; phylum Ctenophora; class Nuda; order Beroida; family Beroidae; genus Beroe; species Beroe forskalii. Next base: position 98,343 of record WFMF01000532.1, on the reverse strand, counting down.
AATGTATAACGCTATTCTTTTCGTAATGCTTGAATTGTTGTCAACACTAATCTCCTAATATTTTCACTAGCTCACAATGTTTCTTAACATGGTACTGAAGAATTCAGCCTGGAGAAGAGGCCTACTGAAGCAGAGGGAAATGTTTTGGCAGGTTTGGATTTGCTATAAAGCTTCACTGGTTTAAGTACAAGTTCTTATCAAGTACCAGATTTAATTCATAATTTGAGATTATTTTGCATGATCATTTATCTATATTTAAATAGTGTTCTAATATAAGTCATTCAAACTATCCTACTAGATATTAGATAAGGGTTATTAATGCAACATTCAATACTTTTCATATTTTACCCAAATTCTCATTCTGAGAATATAATAATTAACTAAATAAGCTACTCTAATAATAACAAAAAGTTACCTTAGTTGTACAAATTAGATTTGGTATGAATGAAAGCGTAGATTCGTAGAATTAAAGGTCCCGAAATTATTATTAAAGCACTCAAGAAACTTTCCAATTTGAGCTTTAACAGAAATTTTTGTTGAAAAAAGATGATTGATAAGTCTAAGTTGGGTTGTTTACTCCTCCGTGACAAGGAGCTTCATCTCTGTTGCTGACACGTCATTGAACACCCCCTGACTTGTGCAGGTGCAAGGTAGACGCTTGTGTTGCCACGTCTGTGTGTACGGCACCACTATACTGCGGAGAGGAGGATTTGTTACCGCGATGTTTCGAACTTTTCAAGGCAGCATAGTATGTGTGCATGGGTCATTTTTGGGGCGCGTGACAGCGCACAAATGCAATACGCCGCGCATGAAAAGGTCGAGACACCACTGTTAGGAAATGACTTTGAACCAAAGAAGAATAAGGTTCCAATTAAGTTTCAAATTAAGGTTCCAATTAAGGTTCCAATTAAGGTTCCAATTAAGGTTCCAATTAAGGTTCCAATTAAGGTTCCAATTAAGGTTCCAATTAAGGTTCCAATTAAGGTTCCAATTAAGGTTCCAATTAAGGTTCCAATTAAGGTTCCAATTAAGGTTCCAATTAAGGTTCCAACTAAGGTTCCAATTAAGATTCAAAAGCCAAATATCGAGAATTGCATTTTTAGTCTCATAACTCTGTCAAACTGTGCCTCCACAATATTGTGCAATCATGTGCCGGATACTCACTAGTATTTGTAGAGCATGGCTTCGCAAGTCACACTTTTCCCCGGGTTAGCCACGCAGTTGTAGTCAGCCTGCAGTGTTTTCTCCACAGAAAGTTCGTGTCCTGCAGAGTACTCGTAACTCGCTGAAACCTCCACCGAGATCTTACCTTCCACCAGGAAGGGCACCCCCGTCGCAAACTCAGTTCCCGCCGTGACACTGGCCCCTGCTGTGTGGGTGAAACTACTGGTTTCCGTGACAGTTTCACTGACAGTGAAGGTGGTCGACTGCTCGGCACTTGAGGCTCTGTTGTCGATGTGTTGGTATCCCACTTGCTGAGGGGGGAAGGATTCCACAATCCCATCTGCCGTGTGGTACTCCACCCCACTCATCTCGTAGTCTTGCTCACTGATCTCCGTACCACAGTCACACTCTATGTTAGCCAGACAGTGCTGTGGGTGGACAGTAAACCACTCCCAGGATTGTTTCCACGTCTTGTCCACATCCACTGTGCCGTCTGGGTTGGCTGACATGTACCGTCCATGGTAGGACAGGAGAGCGATCTTATCCTCATGTTGGAAAACAGTGAACTTCTCCCAGGTTCTCTTGTTGTCCCTGTTCCATTCCAGTTCATGATCGGTCGTTGCTGCCAGGTACTTCCCATGGTAAGACTTGAGGAAGCCACTGTCCTTGCCATGCTGCTCAAATGTCACGTGTTCCCATTCTCTGTACCAATCCACGTTCCATTCGACGCGACCATCAGGCCACGCAGTCAGAAACATCCCATGTACTGACTTCAGCCCGAAGGTTTCGCAGTTGAAGTACCCTGCACAGGGCACGTAGGACACTTCACCAGATGGGCTGTCCATAAGTTCCCAACCCCTCCTCAGAGTGTACCTACTGGCTCCCTCCTGGGTGATACCCAGGCAGTCAGACCTTGCTAGACATTGTGACTTGGCGTCAGCTAGGGAGGGGTAGTTGTAGGTACCAGCAGAGTAAGTGAGAAGGTACTTCCCTTCGTGTTTACACCATTTTGTGACACCCTTACTGATCACCACAGTGGTAAGAGACAGGAGTACAACCAAACACCGAAGTGTTGTCATGTTTCTGGGAGGGATAGGTGTTCAGGGGGAGTGATCAATGTATTGATCACTCCCCAACAATCGTGTTTTTGCCGGAAAATAAAATGGAAAAATAGATTCTATTCATGAAGAATATTTTCTGCCCAAGCCCCAAATTGTCACACTAATAGAGTAATTATAGATACCTACTCCTATTAAAATAACCTTTCAATCTGTTATAATAACCTGGAAATATCAGCTTATAGATTTAATTTGAACTTCAGGAAGGTATTCCTACGCTAAAATTTTTAAATAGACAACAAAGAAATTATCAATGTCAGTTTTTGGACCAAAATACTAGATTAAAGGAAGGTACATTTTGCACTGCAGTGGATCTTCAAACCAAGAAATATTTATATATTAATCACCAGTCGGCAGAAGTTTAGTATGAGTCCGAAGATGCTAACTGCATTAGAAAGTTCCACTAGATGTACTTCTGTGGACTATAGAGTGGATACTATCTGAGTACCCTTGTCTCTAATTCGACGAGGTGCCAAAATGTCCAGGTTGTAGGCTAGAGTCAGTGTCACGTGATGTCAGCTCGGCCAATAGAATGATAGCATTGCTTCTTCAGGTGGCCGTACTTTTTGGAATTGACAGGTTTATTTAATTTAAAACGGACTTGGAGCTGTAACCACGAATTCTTTCGGTTAGCTATGAAATCAAATCTTATTAATCCAATTATCTTTCAGTCGTGAATTATATGGCTAGAAAGAAAGTCAGTACATAAATGTCGGTATATTTCTTACGTACGAGTTAGATGTTATGAGGAATTCATGAATTTGAATTGCTCTTCCGCTTAATTCACCAGTCACCATTGACAACACTTACTTAGCATTGACAACACTGTAACACCACATTGACAACATGTGTCCCCAGGTGCAGCTAAGAATTTATGACACCACAATGACACCCCATTGTCAACACGTTTCTTCCAGGTACAGCTAAGAAGTAATGACACCCCATTGTCAACACGTTTCTCCCAGGTACAGTTAAGAAGTAATAACACCACAATGACACCCCATTGAAAACACGTGTCTTCAGGTACAGCTAAGAATTTATGACACCACGATGACACCCCATTGACAACACGTGTCTCCAGGTACAGCTAAGAAGTAATTACACCACAATGACACCCCATTGACAACACGTTTCTCCCAGGTACAGCTAAGAAGTAATGACACCCCATTGACAACACGTGTCTCTCAGGAACAGTTAAGAAGTAATAACACCATAATGACACCCCATTGACAACACGTGTCTCCAGGTACAGCTAAGAAGTACCCGTGGTACTGTCCGGTGTACGGGTGTGGTAACCTCGGGTGTCACGACCACCGAGAACACGACGATGACCGGGACCACAACTCCTTCCCTAAGGACGACTTCTCCTACCACCTGACCTCCTTCATCAACAAGCTGATGGGAGCGGCCCTCACCTACTACGTGCTCATGAAGTTCTCCTACGCACCGGAAGAGGTTAGGCAATATGTGTGGGAATCCTATTAACTGCATTTATTTTCAATTTAATTATTGGGTTCTGAAAATTTCTTATTACGCTTATTAAGTACGCTTATTAAGTACTCGGCTTAAGTTTGCGCGGCGTAAATGCATATAGATAACATGTCTGTACGCCGCGCACACAAAATTAATGTTCGAACTGCCACTGATACGTTCACTTTTGTACCTATAAAATTATTATAACCTTTCCTTGATCTGATGACACCTGGAACAATCCATCTGTTTAAACGAGTCGCATCAGAAAATTGTCTAAATCTGAAACGCATGAAATACATATCATTTAATGGTGTGCAATACCCTCACCACTCGAGTTGAAATTCCCACCCCTCGTGAAATGATGAAATCCCCCTCTGCAGGCGTTCGGGCACGACTGGAACAACTACGAGTGGGATGAATGGGAGTACTACGCGGACGAGAAGGCCGAGAACAGCCCCTCCAAAGCCAAGTACTTCCCTGCTGCACAGTAGCGAGCAGCTCGTGGGGGACATCTGGGGAGCTGCTAGATAGTCAAGGATACGATGCCCGGGGTGCTGCATTATGGCTTAAGTTATTAAATTAAGATGGTAATATTGAGAAATATATACCCACTTCATCAATCTACTGAACTGTATATTTGTTTGGATGATAATTGGTGAAGAGGTAAAGCTGGTCCCAGCTCAGAATTGGAACTGAGTACCTAAATGTCATCCAATTTTGGAATTTATAAAAGCTTATTCAATTAATATGTTCATGAACTAACTCAGCTACTTACACTGCCTAAATTTAAATCAAGAAGATCCTTCTCTGTATGTCATGAACTCATGATGATTGTTCATCAATGGCAGTTAAATTTTCTTATGATTTGATCATAGATCATAGGATAAAGCTATTTCTTAATAAATTTAGCAGGTCAAAGCAAGAATAATTTTTCATAAACTGGTGATTACAATTTAAGTAGGTTCCGATTGTTTGCTTCTTAGTTCGTTGATGATGTAATGATTCAATCCATTGTTTGTACATAACCCCTAGTATACCTTCGCCTTGATCGGAATCATTAATTACTGTAAAACCAAATCAAATTCACTTGCCAAACTATAGAGATTGATTAATTTTAGGGCGATTCTTCATTTACACATATCTCTTTTATCAATAGTTATATTAAATTTTTCTGAACAATAATTAACTGTCATCCAAATCATAATTGAGAAATGTCCTGAAAACCGTGTTCCCTGAGGATCAGCCGAATGGTATGATAGAGCACAGTCAGATATTCAACAAAACAGTTGACTATATCAATTATACTTGTGTTTGGACATTGGACGAGTAAGAAATTCAGCGCAAACATGAGCCTTGACTTGGATTTGGTAAGAATCTATCTTCATTTTGTTTGGTACCGTTATCTCAATCATCCAGATTTCAGTTCCTCTGAATTGCACCATCATTACTTGAGCCACAAGCATCATGATTTTAATGGTATTATATTTTAATCAGGTAGAAGTCCAACTAACTCAGTGCTTGGATGACGGTGATAGAGATGTCATATTGGAAACCTATCTCTTAGCTTACGAGGAAATAAACAAGATATTCAGTGCCTTGGGAAAGGTGAAGACTTGTATCCACGGAATGTTGATGAAATAATTTGCTGAAGCTAAGACTTTTACAACAATAGAAATTATGAAAAAATGTCAATATCATTAGAACCTGTCCCTCTAAACTCTTGTTAGTGCCATTCATTCACTCAACGATATTCGCTCGAATTACCGTTAATTTAATTAACCTATTCCTCATTTCCAGATATTTTCCTTCGTGTCGTCTGACGTGAGCGCTAAAATATCCATCCTACGTAACGCGTTATCACGTGACCCCCAACGCTACCGCACGGTGGTTACCATGGTAACGCACGAGAGTCACTCCGCAGTCATCTCAAGTAATCCCGGTTCTAACGGCTCCAGAACTCTTCTCCGTCTACACCGAGCTCTTGGTACGTTGAGATTAGGAACTTAATTTACTTCTTATCAATTACTATATTGAAACATGCATTTTCTGTTTAATGAACCAATCATTGGATAACTACTTTTAATGACTCAATCACCTATTACACACTCAATACCACCCCTCAGAGTTTGTAGCGGAGTTCCTGAGAGTCCTGGACTCCAGTACCAGCAGCAACATATCTGGAGGGGTGTGGAACGCGTACAAGTGAGTAACTGTTGATTGACTGTTGTAATGTAACATAATTCATTAAGATCTGGTCCGTGTTGGCTGGGGCCAGACAGAGTGCTTTCTGCATAGAGTGCTTGCCGCAATCAATTCTTAGTGTTATCATTTGACAACCCTTCCTTTCCTCTGGCTGATTAGAGTAGTATGTGAACAATCTCTTGCTACCTCCCGGCCTGTATGTTTATGTGCATGAAACTTATCCAGCCTCCGCTGAAAAGCCGAGCTACAGGGGCTGCCATCCTTACAGACTTCCTTGATTTGCACTCGAGGGTTCTGACCCAAAAATATTGGGTGTCCTGCTGATTAATGTATTGCTGCTGTGATTGATTATCTTTATCATACGTGTTATAAGTACTAATAACTTTATAAAATCATAGGTTTAATAATTCCTATTTAGATATTAAGGTATGAAAATTTCTATTTTCTCTCTCACGTATTTCATATTCTCATTTTTTACTGTAACGAAAAAGACTGTTTTTCGTTAATTTTACTAAAATCACGTTTATCAAAGACCCATATCGATGATCGAAGGTGTTGGGTCTGTTCTTTGATTGCAGCTGCTGGCGTGTATTACCTTTTGCCGAATTTTATTCTCACGGTACTGAATCGCTGAAATTATGTCCCCATTTTTGTACTTTGGGTGTTTTTATCCTTGTAGTTTTTCTATGCATGTTAGTCAGCTAGTGTGATTACAGCACAATTTTTAGCTATGCCCGTGTATTTTCATTGCTAATCATTCAACCTATTTTTGTTCTATGCGTATTTTGTGATTCTGCGAATGTTGATTCCTCATTCTGCTCATGCTGTGACCCTGCTGATCCATGAAGCACCATTCTCAGCACGGAATGACAGGACTTGTTCCCACTTGTTGTCAATAAATTACCGGGTTTTTCAGTTCCACCCTTGCAAAGCATCACACCTGGCTGGTAAGGCAAACAGTGGGTGCAGCCATGTACACTCTACCGTCCAAAGAGTACATTCTGCAGAACGTAACCCAATCTCAAAGCTCGGACATGGGCAGACTTGTGCTGGTTATAAGGAAGGTGCACAACGCTATACAAGCCGTGTATCAGGACTTTAACCTTCTGCAACTCCCGTGACTTGTTCTAAGAAATGTTCAACAAGGTGGAAGATGTTGGGCTACAGAGCCAGCATCTTACTTTCAGTGTAACACATTCTTTTCATACCCTAGTTTTTTCTCTTGAGATATAATCACATGTGAATGAATCTGCAAACCTTAAACACTCCGCTTCCACACCCCATGAATTTATTCTCAGTTTAAGTGTTATCTATTAACCGCCTTTTCAACACGCATCTGAAAACGGGATTCTGACAATCAGAAGTCACGCATTCAGAAGTCACGCATCGCCCTGTTATCTGTATGTCCATTGACCGTACCTACTCAGTGGGCATACGAACGTCCGGATGATTTTAATTTACATTTGATTTTGTATTGATATGACACCATCTCTGTTACCCATGATGTACAACGCGTAGCCACCAGACATCGACACTGCAGGCCCGTATTTTAGGGGGAGGGCCGTAGGGGCTGCGGCCCTCTCGGAAGAATGAGAAGTGGGAACCACCCAAGATTTTGCTTTTTACAAATACCTATTTTGCATGTGTAACCAAACGTGTGAATAATAAATACATGATGTATTTCGACCCCATTTTTCTGCTTTCCGGTTCATTTTTATTGTAAACACTGTCTAGAACACCGTAATTTTCAAAAAAAAATCGAGGCCCCCTGTACTTTGCTAGGGGCTGCGCCCCCAGACCCTGCTGAAGCTTGCTCTCATCATAGGGACCAACCTGGAACAAATTCCTGGCTACGAGCCTGCAACACTGCCCTGCTGTAACACATATATTTAGTTTTTGGTACTTAATTAATTAAGAAATTATTATTCCTACGGGAAATCGTTCCCATTCATATTGAAATAGTAGCATTGATCTCATACTATAAAAGTAAAAATGTTTATGTATATAATACGACGCGACGAAACCTACCTATGGTTTTGTCTGTAAATAATTTATCATTGATTTGCGAGTTATTTTTTGTGAGTAAATTTTTCGAATTCTTGTCTAAAATTTCAGAATTCAGATTTGAGATTATGATATGTTTTTATATTATGGTATCACGGATTTTCCAAATGCCTTTTGTATGTTCATTTTTTATAATATTTGGGATTTGAAAGCTTAAACAAGATGAAGTTTATGTTTTATCCACTTTGTTAGTATGGTCGGCAGATCGATACTGATTATCGAGAAGTTTCCTTGAAATACATCTTTTCAGAATCAAAACAAATAGATTTTAATTGCTTTTTAGGTCCAAAATTTTAAAATTCAGTTATAGAAATTGAGACCCCCTTAGTTTTCAGAATTATAGGCTTTAAGGTGTACTAATTGAGTAATGAGCATCAGTTTGAACATCCCTAAATCAGTTCAAAGTTGAAACATAAATGATGCTGCACACTGGCAGTTATCATATCACTTTGCTTCGAAACGGTTTGAAGTCATTATAAATTTGTTCACATTTCTCAAATGTACAATTACAATTGTAAAATATGAATATCTGAATCTATTGTCGAGGTATAGAGTCTATTTCTGAAGCTGCTGCATTCCATCTAAGTGAGCATGTTGAAGGACAGCATTCTGCTTGTAACATCATATCTTGATGGAACTTGTCATCTGGATCTCATCTCGTCAGATAGGGTGACGAGATGAAGGAAATGTAATGAGGATAATGGAGAAAATGCCATGGGGACTAATAAATCAAAGTTTGAAGAAAAATTTGATATAATATAAAACTCTTTAAATTTTTTTTGCTGTTGTCCCAGCTCACACGAAAGATAAATATAAAACAGTTTTTCCTGAAGGAAAAAATACCTTCGTCTCAGAACCATTTTTCTTACCCTTTGACAAAACAGGGTAGTAAAAAGGGTATAATAAAACCCGAAATGATAATCTAAAACTCCTTAATGGATTTTATGTTTCCCACCACTCGAAATATAATAAAACATTGTTCTTAAAGGAAAATGTCCAAGATTGGGCCTCAGAACACTTTTTGCTCATTAACCACCTTTTTGACGTGTTGCTTTTGACTATTCAGCAAACATACGGCTACGCGGGTAATTCGCATGCAGATTGGATCACTTCAGTTACTATTTGGAAAATATGTACAACGTTTTTAAGTTACTAAGTTCAAACATTTTTGTTTGTTACGGATCACGGAGTATTCTTCATTTCTAACAACTTTACAAGAATCGCACCTGATTTCTTGCTAAATTTTTCATTGAAACTTTCTTCAAAATTTAATTTTTCAGTCACTTTCAAAACTTGTACATTCAAACCGTCTCTCAATGCCTTTTATTAGTCAACAAGTTGAGAGGGAAGGCAAAATATGATTCCAGTCAAGAGGATTTGTATAATTTGCTGTCAAATTTCAGTTCTAATCGCCTTTTATCCCTGCTCATCGGCATTTGTAATAATGAGTTCTGGTAGACACTTCTCAGAAGTGTGGTTTTTAAACCGGGGCTCTATGGCTGGTAATATCACATGTTTGCTCTCCTCCTCCTCTCTAACTAGCACCTCTTTCCCTGATTTCACTGCTCCAGGTGCTCGTTTTGTTCCCCGGAGTTTGTCGAAGAACTTCGTGATATCATCCACTGTCTTGATACCTTCGTCGAATGACTTGCTGCGTTTTCTTCCCACTTTCGGTTTCGAGTGTCGACGGCACTGTAGGGATATGATATGATAGTTTCTTTTATTTACTTTTTATGTATTTATTGAATAGTCTTATTAGGGCCATAAATAATTTCTGTAAGTCAAAAAAATCATATACCTATAACCTAATATAGCTGTATTATCTTACAATAACTTCATGAGTTTGATAAACATCAAAGCATAGCAAATTTCAAATATTATTGGAAATTAAAATTGTTTATTCCACATATTTATCTCGAAACACGTTCTCTTAGATAATAGATACCTCTTCGGTTTCATGACAGGGCGATGACTGCGTAGAATATCTATCTTCCCTTTCTCTGTAAGAGATAGCACATGAGATTCGCCAAAAATAGATGTCGAATTACCAGCTCATATTCAAAGATATGTTGAATTAGTTGCTTCTTTCGGTTGCAATGTACTTTCTTCAAAATCATCTCGAAACCTCCACCCACCCTGTAGGGGAGGTGTTAAGAGAGGCGTAGGAGCCACTGGCTGCCCTGTCCAGGGAACTGCAGGGCGGTAACATGGTGTCAGGGGACGTGGCCCTCCTCCTACTCAGGAGTGGAGATTCCTGCACCATCCTCCTTAGGTCCTGCTGCTGTCTCTGTACCTTCTTCTGGTGATCGTAAGACGTCCTCCGACTGTCCAGAGACCCTCTTCTAAAGGAGGGAGGAGGGGGTGTCAAATGTTTGTGCAGTGGTATCTCCTTGTTCTGGATAGCTATTATACAGACCAGCAATTGTGCTCTCTTCTTGACAATATCATGTTGATGAATAAAGAATTGCATCCGAGCCACTAACCCACCAGGACAATTGTACCTCCGCTCACCTGTCCATGTTAGGGGTGTTCCCTGGTATGTCCCCGGGCTTCAGGAGTGGTGAGATGCACTTGGTGCCCGAGCTGGTCCGTTGTCTGCCCCCCAGGCGGGGAGAGGTGGGTGGGGTGTTGAAGAGCAGTGTGATGTCCGGGGCTGAGTGCACCATGTCACCGCTACAGCCCTTCAACATCTTAACTGATAGGAGTTGGTACTGTTTAAACTTATTGAACTTTAATTTTGGTGGGGTGGGGGAGTTTAGGATTGATAATAAACAAATCAGGCCTGAACCCCAACCTTCCTCCTACTCTAATTTACCTTTTGACTGTTTTAATAATTGCTTTAATGGATATTTTCATTTAATTTATTCGATATTCATGGAGGATAATCTGCTATGTGGGTGAGGGATAGGATTCGTCATTTGACAATGGGAATGGGGAGTCTCTTATGTCTCACTTAACTCTGGCTGACAAGAGATTGCCCCCCGTGGGACTGCTACACGTAGAACTGGTGGGACTAGGAGAGCACTGTGACTGCCGAACTTTGTACCCCATCAACTGTTTCTGAGGGAGTGTACTATTTAGTCAGGATGTGGATGTCAGATAAGATTGGAAAAGCAAGGAGTATTTAGGGGTGTTTAGGTGTGTAACGTGAGTAATTAGCATCAGTTCGGACATCAGTCAGTTGAAACATGAATGATACTGTAGTCTGTACACTTAGTACAGTAAATCAGTGCTCATATTATTATTTGCTCTTTTGAAACAGCGTGGACTAACCTGTAGTTTCTGAACATCTGAATCTATTGATCTAGTCGAGGTTGAGAGTCTATTCTCAGAGACTGCTGGATTGTTTGGATTGAGCATGTTGGAGGATAGCGTTCCGCCTGGAACATGTCTTGTAGGAACTCGTCATCTGGATCTCTAACGAGGACATGGTCAGATATAGGATGACGAGGTGAAGAGGAGAAGAATGGAACTAGATGATACGGCGGAGAAACGAAACAAAGTTCGACGACAAGAGTTGACGAATGGTATATTGTTTTCACAATCACTGATCCGAATGAAGTAGTGAGATACAGCTTGCGAGAGAAATTGCTGCTATAAATAAAAAGTTAAACTCCTTCAGTATGATAAAACGCTCCTATTTATCAGGCCCGTAGCCAGGATTTTTTTCCGGGAGGGGCCCTCGAGCCGCGAGCAAGCTGCGGCAGGGGTCTGGGGGCGCAGCCCCCAGCGGGGTCCAGGGGCGAACCCCTGCCAGGGGGTTAGGCAGAGCCCCGAAAATGGGGTGCTGCAGGATGATTTTTACAACAAAGAAATGTACAGGACAATATTTGTTAAAATTAGAGCATCAAAATAGTACACAATCGAATATAAACCGGCTATAACAGTCAGAATAAGATTAAACTGCCACTATTTAACCAAACCAAAGTATATAATTATGATTATCAGTCGAAAAACTTTTATTCTAACTATTTTTGAAATGGTACAGCCCCTAGCCCCCTCTGTCTACGGGCCTCCTATTTATATATGCACGCATCAGTCATTAAAGATTGTAATGGATGATTCGTCAGTGATCACGTGTTTTACGAGAATTAGTTATGTTGGCAAATAAAAGTGCTGCTCCAAGCCGCCCACAACGATGGGCGGATCGCCATCTTCAAATGCCCACTCTAAAGTGTGTGAGTGATGTCACAGCCGACTGGTTATCGCAGTGCACAGCCGCTCTGCGTGGATATATTTTGCATGCGACGTACTAATTTAAACGAGGCTGTTGTACGTGTGGCGCCGAGCAGAAGCACATTATGTCGCGAGCAAATTTTACAAAACTGATAATATTAGATTAAGTTAAGTTATAATATACCCGATTGATACAAGCTTACAGTAGTTGATTTTTAAGCAAGGTTTACTTTTCTTATCAAGGCCGCCATGACAGCTACTTTTCAAGAAAGTCAAAAGTCTAGAATTTTGGGTTATTATCCGGCGTCGCCATAATATATTTTGTTGCCAGCATAAATTCAACGTTAACAAAAAAGATAATTCGAAATTTTATAAGGGAATCCAAAATTAAATCAAGATTAAGAAAAATTTAATGCGAAGGACAAAGCGGAAAGTAACAGTTTGGAATTTATGAATTAATTCTAATTCAAATTCGGTGTCATGGACTGTACCATCATATTGCAGAGACTGTGAATGAGATTGGTGAAGTGTGAGTTTAATGATAAATAATTTGATAACGAGACTTGCATCATTCTAAACCGAGGATATCCTTACAGAATTGTAAATTAGATTTATTGCCCTCATATGATGTTAGATGCCGTGTTCAAAAATAGGTAATTCCTGTCATCATTTTATTACTTTGAATCATGATGGTGATGTCATCTCAACAGCTTTATAACTTTGAGGCTCCTTTGAACTGAAGCAAAATACCGAATATTACTTTCCCGTGTTGGTGAAATGTATTCAAATTTGAAATAACTTGGGTCTTATCAGTCGGCAAATCTAAAAGCTGAGTACTAGGTCAAATGGTTTTCAAATTGTAACATTTAAATTTTGAAACATCAAAGAAGTGCCTCATTAACTGATTAAGGTTTTCATTTTTCCCTTTGAAGTATCAGGATTTCATTAATAAAAATGGTTTTAACGAGATAAATATTTGAGTATTTGCTTCAGCAATAATAAATGGTTTTAGCAAGATAAATATTTGAGTATTTTTGAGTACATTGCCTATATACTGATATGTTAACTGCCATCAGGGTTTTTGATAAGATTTTTATCTCTGAATTGTGCCCAGTATTTCATAAATATTTCATAACACAAAGTTTGATGGGATGATTCTCCTGTGTCCCAATCAATGATATTGATAAGATCTCATTTAATTATTAAAGTGGATAATTTAGCGACTGTAACAGTTGATTTCCGGTGAAAAATGCAGATTTAGAGTGGCACACTTCATCATGGAATTCTGTCACAAAATAGCATGGCAATTATTGCCAACATTGATGTTCAATGAAGTGCAGTATGCTATGCATACAGCTCAATGGGATGATTTTTCAGAAAAAAAGAGATTAATCAGATGTTACTTGATTGACAGATTGACATTTGCCAGAAATCAGATTCATTGGTTCGACAAAAACGATTTCAGCAACCATTTTCAGGTATTCACAAATATTATAAATTTCGGCTCGATTATTCTAATATTCATGGTCGAGAACAAAGATTCTGATGGGCAACAATCCAATACTAAAAGCCAATCGCTCATTGAAGTGATGACAAAATAATGTGTATAACAAATGGTGATCATGCAGAACGCATCATGATACCATTTGTAAAATGAATAGAGACTTCAACTCATGATCCAGTGATTGAAGTATTTGAATATTCGATGTTCATGCATGAGAAGTTCATAACATTTTTGAAATTAGTTAGCAAGATTGGAGTTATTACCAACCATACCATAATAATGTGCCGTCATACCTACCATATATTCTCATCATATTAACGAAGCATCGAATGATTTTCTGAAGCAGAAAGTTCTCCCACCTTCCCATGATGTCATACCTGATTGTTCTCAGTGAATCAAGAAACGTAAAATATAGCGACATTGTTTACATCAAGTTATGTGATAGATGTAAATAACTATATAATCTTTAAGATCGGTGGCTGTATCTGGTCTCTTGCAATAAATGCAACACGTCATGAAGACTAAAATGCATCCATTTATTGTGAAGCTGGATTCGCGTCGTCATTTGATAAGTGTTTTGACTCCGTCTGGGGAGTTGGAGACGTTGTATCTCCTCAACAATCAACACATTAACGCATTATGAACTAATATTCTAAATTCATTCTCATGCCGTCATGGGGCGTTTTACTTTGCAAAGATTGTACGTCATGGATTTCAACATTAAATGAATGCTAATGGTAATCACATGACAGGTCTATGGGTGCTGCAGAGAATGAAATAATGAATAAATGAGTGTGTTTGTCTCATGCCATTTTTAAGCATTTATGAAAAAAGAGATGTTTCAGTAACCTGACGACTCAATTTTCACAAAATTGCTGCTGTCATGAAAGGATCTCTGCATCAAAAGCATTGCAAGAGAATTGCATTTGAAAACATATTGAGATAGATATTGAAAATATCTTTGACTATGCAGGATACACAGAGAAAGGTACTTCGCAGACAAAACATTGGATCATTGAATCTTTGAATCATGCGAATACAATGTTGATGATTACTGGTTGGTTGCGTCGAGCGATAAAATATTATTTTGGGATTTATTTCGTTATTCAACATTTCAGTCAGGTACCATAGTATTTCTCTAGTTGCATTCAGCAATTTACATAGGATTTCTCATTATTATTGCGATAAATATTACTGATATAGTAGCGTCATTTTACATATTTTGTTGATTGAAGCAGCTCCATAGCGACAAACCGTTTTAAGATTTTTAAATCTTGAGATGATAATCACATTATTGATTATATGGCTCCCCGGTTTTAAGATTTATTCTTAAATCATTTTGGTATAGAAATAGCTCTTTTCGTAATTAGAAAACATAAATTCATTCTTTGACTTAAAATCAAAATAGGAATTGAAAGCTTCGAATAACGAAAGTGACAGAACTGATCATTTTTCTATCCTTGCCCTTATAACACGCAATCCCATCCAAACTTTTTAAAGACAGTGTTCATTCAATGTTTTTACCATTAAGGGGGGTAGGGGTCTGAGGTCGATTTCCTGTTTTTTGTTGTTTCTGATAGAGTACAACGACAGCTAGGTTGTACCCCATGAAAATTTGTTTCTAGCTAAAGTTAAAAATTTTAAAATCGCAAGTTCGTCTGTCATAACAGTGCGCGCACGAACTTCTAAATTTGCAGAAAATCAACTCTAAAATCTATCTTCTACAAATTTTGAGGAAAATAATGCCATATCTACGACTTATCAATCATTCCTGACATATCTGTAAGAGTTGACTAAAGTCACCATCCTTCATCATATTATGAGGAAGAGCTCTTCAAACTGTAGGAGGACAATGAACCGAAGAGATCGAATTTTTTGATATTTTTACACAACTGTGAAAAAGACGCGTTTTATATTTTATTGTTTATGTCATGATTCCGTGAAAATTCACGCCATCCCTTATTTAGTCAAGGTCGAAATGGTCGATATATAAATCCCGTGCATAAAGTTTGTTAATAAGGAGTTAGGACCGGTTTCTGGTACTTTGGACTATGCTGAATCGATCTAGCTATGCCGTCAATTTTTATTTCGATGACGTCACCTATTTTTGGCCACGCCCATTTTTGACATATCAGGAGCTTAAATGGACATCTGTTGAGACTAATTTCGACGTAATATGGCATGTGGGGTATCGAAATAGTGGTTTTTCGGGACGAGAAACACGATGCAACCATAAGCTTTGTCCAATACTGAACCCCTAATGAGTTACAGTGACCACGCCCACTTTTTGGCCATGCGCATGGGGGTAAAATATAGAAATTTCAATTTCGTTCATTACATAACATGTAGGGTATCGAAATAGTGGTTTTTCGGGACGAGAAACACGATGCAACCATAAGTTTTGCCCAATACTGAACCCTTAATGAGTTACAGTGACCACGCCCACTTTTTGGCCATGCGCGTGGGGGTAAAATATAGAAATTTCAATTTCATTCATTACATAACATGTAGGGTATTGAAATAGTGGTTTTTCGGGACGAGAAACACGATGCAACCACCAGTTTTACCCTATGATGGACCTATGATAAGTAACGGCCATGCCCACTTTTTGACATCTGTACTGGCCAAATTTGCACGAGATTTGAGTTTCAGCATAAGGTGGTATTTAGGATATCAAAATATTATTTGATGATTCATTTTGCACCCTTAAAGATTCACAAAAGACGAGGCAGCCAGGATCTGAAATCTTGCTGATAGCTCACTATGGTATGCTCGATTATTATAAAACGTGTACTTTTAGGCCATAAAAGAATCAAGTAACAATATAAGTAATAAGCGGTTGCATGCCAAAGTTATACCTTAAGGTGTATTGGTATATTATGAAAAACATAAAATAAAACTGAGACCATGGAACCACATTATACCACTACCAGAATTACCGTGGATTGACTTTTCCACACAACAGTATTTTTTCTCACTAGGATCTGATGAGTGATGACCCTCGTATACCGACAAGAGGGGATATAATTAATTACATTCTTATAGTCTTCCATTCGTTCAAATTTTAACTGTAAGTTCACGATAATGACTAGAAGGCTAGGTCTATCCGCTGCAAGTGGAAAGACCCTAGATCTGAAAATGTTTCTAGGCGAGCATCTTTTTGAGTAAAGCTCAAAACAAAAAAGCTGCTAGCCAAGGGTCTGGGCTAGTCCACCTGCAGTGGACAGAACTAGACTTCCAGTTTCTGTATCTAGGCAGGTATGTTTTCTTTCAGTAGGATAAACGAAATTATATGGCAATTGAATCAATTCTTTAATTTGGAGAAGCCGATGATCTGTCGGAATCAGCCAGGTTGAGCAAAGTGACCAATGCTTAAAGTGCTGAGCATGGCAAGAGTTTCTGAAACAACCTCTATATAGGTACAGCTTCAGGGGGATAACATTAAGATTTGCTGAGGTATGGCACAAGACGGACTTCTGACAAATTCCATGGCTCAAGAAACCATTGAGAGGACTGAGGGAAACCAGCAACTAAGAAAGTTGCAGTAAATAAGAAAGTTGCAATCCGTCTTCTGGCTTCTGAGGGCTGTCGCCCCCGGACCCCCATGAAACCCTTATTTTCAACGCAGTCTTTAAATCAGGTTCATTGAATTTCTAAAATATCACGAAATTCTAATGAAACAAGCCAGAACTGATAGTTGATCAGTCAGTTCATCTAAAATATCTGACTTCTGGGAGCTGCTGCTGTAATACCCCTGGCCATGCTTAGATGCTTATCATAGAAAATACCAATTTGCCTCAAATGAAACAAAAATCCTCTTGAGGAGTTGATTAAATTCGTTCAAACTTCAGAATATCTTAATTCGGGTGCTGATGCTCTCAGTCTCCTCTATCATTTTGAATAACATCTTGACTGAAACAAGGCTAAGGCCAATTTAGGACATGATTCAATTTATACTCAAAACATATATGGTTTCGTGGGGCTATTGCCCCACGAAACCTGGCTAACATACCTATCTTTCATTAACTGCGAGGATTTAACATGCTGCTACTGGAAGAAAATCCCCTGATTGGCAAGATAACCAAGTTATATTGATGATAAAGGAACCAACCTCCAATGAAACTCTCCAGCTCCACGAAAATCTTTTCTGGGCCATGATAAATCCATGAAAATGATGAATTTAAGATTCGTTTCGGAACTGTTATACAATGGTTTGCATATACGTATTTCAGTCCAAGTTTTCGCCTCTGAGGCGGCCTCTGAGGTTATTCAATTGTGAAAATACAATGCTGTGCCACTTGAGATTGTCCTCCACAGAATGCCAGCCGAAAACACCCCTGTTCACAAGCTGCTGAGCAGGGAAACTTTTCTGCTGAGCTGAATCTCGGCATGGTTGTGCGTAGGCACTAGCCAATGGAGAGCCAATGTGCGGCAAACGGCACGTGTTGCAACGCGCAGCAGCACCTTCCAGCTTCATGACACACTGTTTTAACTTTTAGCAAGTCACTTCAGGGTCGGCTGACTTCTTCGAACTACCATGACCTCTACCCTCTAAATTGTACGCTTACCTGAATGGAAGCATGCCGACCCAGGTTTTTTGAAGGGTATGCTCGTGCATATATATGTCTTCCAAATCCGTGGTGTTTGGGGCACTAAGGAGGCTTTAGTTAGCCTACCGTCTCAAATAATAATAATGATAATAATAATCTCGGCATGGACAGGTCAAGTGGCTGAAGATGAATTGGTTCAGGATTTCTGATTAGAATGAAACTGTAAATTTGACCTTGAAATAAGGTGTCAAAAAGTGGGCTTGGCCATCGTTACTTACCATAGGTCCATCATAGGGTAAACCTGATGGTTGCATCGTGTTTCTCGTCCCGAAAAACCACTATTTCAATACCCTACATGTTATGTTATGAATGAAATTGAAATTTCTATATTTTACCCCCCATGCGCATGGCCAAAAAGTGGGCGTGGTCACTGTAACTCATTAGGGGTTCAGTATTGGGCAAAACTTATGGTTGCATCGTGTTTCTCGTCCCGAAAAACCACTATTTCGATACCCTACATGTTATGTTATGAATGAAATTGAAATTTCTATATTTTACCCCCATGCGCATGGCCAAAAAGTGGGCGTGGTCACTGTAACTCATTAGGGGTTCAGTATTGGGCAAAACTTATGGTTGCATCGTGTTTATCGTCCCGAAAAACCACTATTTCGATACCCTATATGTTATGTAATGAACGAAATTGAAATTTCTATATTTTACCCATACACGCATGGCCAAAAAGTGGGCGTGGTCACTGTAACTCATTAGGGGGTGTTATGGTTGCATCGTGTTTCTCGTCCCGAAAAACCACTATTTCGATACCCTATATGTTATGTAATGAACGAAATTGAAATTTCTATATTTTACCCCTATGCGCATGGCCAAAAAGTGGGCGTGGTCACTGTAACTCATTAGGGGTACAGTATTGGGCAAAAATTATGGTTGCATCGTGTTTCTCGTCCCGAAAAACCACTATTTCGATACCCTACATGCCATATTACGTCGAAATTAGTCTCAACAGATGTCCATTTAAGCTCCTGATATGTCAAAAATGGGCGTGGCCAAAAATAGGTGACGTCATCGAAATAAAAATTGACGGCATAGCTAGATCGATTCAGCATAGTCCAAAGTACCAGAAACCGGTCCTAACTTCTTATTAACACACTTTATGCACGGGATTCCATTTCATCCCTGACTAATTGTAGTAACATACGGCTGCAATTTGGAGAAAAATATAGATATAATATTGTGCATGCTTTTAGGTAATGCTTTTCATAATGCTAATATTTAACATATTCTCTAAGTCAGATCAATATTTTAGTTATTTAATATTTATTTATCAACTACATATTTTTAATTCATTATTTACTCGTGATCAGACGGTCACTAATAGAATTAGTCAAGCAACTTCTCTCATCTTTTCCGATTGACTAATTCTGCGTGGAGTTGCTAATTTTAGAATATTCTTATCATTCAAGAAGTCATGTCTCAGATATTTTCTTTTGATATAACGATCACTTATCCAATAATCACCCACACCAATTTATCACATTATCAGCGTTGGACCACTTCCAATTTCTCCCTTAAGATCTTATAAGATATCTCTTCTATAGCATTATGCAATATTATTGTGGTAAAATAGTATGATGACCTGGACTGTTTTTGTCTCAATGTGATATCTGACCTTCTGATACTGATTACATGTGAGAATATGTCTTATTGTGTTATCTGATCATCTGCGTCTGATCGTCGGGTAGGATGGCTTATCGTGATAATGTGATATTATGGGATCCTCTGAAACAAATAACATTTGTATGTCTCGTTGTGGCTTTTGACCCCTATTAATCGCATGTGGCGTGTCTGTCTGATCTCCTGATTACTCAACACACATACGTGGGATGTCTCTGATCTCCTGTTTACTCAACACACATACGTGGGATGTCTCTGATCTCCTGTTTACTCAACACACATACGTGGGATGTCTCTGTGATCTTCCCACACTGCGGATACTGCATATCCTAGCATGTCGCCTGTTTGCGCCGTCTCCATATGACAATGCATATCACCATGCTCCCTTCCACAATGGCTGAATCACGGTGATTTCAAGCAATAGATTTGTCTCGTATATTAGTTTGCTTGCTATCTAAAACATGTTAGAGGAGATGGAGGGATTGAGTGATGTATATCAGGACACGCGGTGTCTTGCTACCACCCTCATTTCCCACTTCTCTCTGATTTGTGAGGTATGTAATGCGTTATTGTCATTAATTAGCAGGGCCATGTTGTCTTTCTTTTCAGACGCTATATCCTGCGCTTTTCTTCAGTCGTAATGAAGACAGGCCAACCTGTCTCCCATTATCTGCCTCAGGCCTGCCTAAGTAAGGTGAACTGTTCTCCTCCAATGCAACTCACGTTTTCCTGCGGTGCAAATCTTAATGTCTCATTCTCATAGCTAGATATTATTATCGTTTGTGTGCCAAAATTCAAAGATGCATAACTCAACCTTATTATTACCAACGTTTAAATCTTAATCTGAGGATTTGCCTAGTCTCTGACTAAACTTTTTTTTCTGACTAAAATTTCTACTTTTCTACTTATCTTAATGAATTAGATCGTAGATTTTGTGCCAGAGGACATTAGGTATAATGTGGTGTGACGTTGTGTGCATTATTTACACTCTATGCTTCTTTTGATACCACTATTCTTAAGTACAAAAATGTGATTTTACAATATTATAATATCCTCTCTGTTGCACGTGCATGTTATTCTTGAGTACTGAAATTCAGTGAAATTGATTTTACTGTTAATCCTGGTTTAGCGTTTAAAATAAAGCAAGAACACTTTCTAGAATGGTTCGTTAATTGCAGGTACTATTAACAAAGATTAAAGTATATAAGTATTAATTGCAGGTACTATTAAAGTATTTATTGATCACCGTGAATTTTTGTTCATGTAACTATAGAGATATGAAGATCAATCATGAGACTTCTGTTGATTTTACGACAAAAAGGAAGTTACGAGATTTAATTTCCAACTGAAAACGCGGCAAACTTTTGTACGTCTATTTAGCACGTTATTTTCCATGAAGAGCGTTTGATATGCGTGCTTGCCACTACTAGTTTCATTTAAGCTCAACGTATTTCACGATTTATTATTATTTAGTTTAGATTCTTGAAGCTAAAAGCTCCGAAAAATATTTTGAAAATCTGATATGTAACGTTTATATGTTATTGCTTATATTCGGAAGCCATTTTACTGGATTTTATCTCACATGTATGTAATTATGAACATGGATAATAGCTTAAGCTCTAATTATTCTACGTGTACATCTTTTTAATGATTAAGTTGTGATTGCCGGTTTAATTGACGGGCTTAATATCTTTGATCGCCCTGATATTGGTAATTGAAAGTTCATTCTAGCAATGTCCTTTGACTGTGACCCGACACCCTCCTGTCTCCGTGATGCCGTGAGGAGGAATGCCCAAATGAAGCGACAACTCTCTAAAACCCGCAAATCCCTAACTGTAGAAGAGAAGGTGGCTGAACGGATCATCAACAAAGGAGAGTTCAAACTGGTTGCCAGACTCAAGCAACTCCAAATAAGAGCTGAGAAAACGGTTCTGGAGGAAAATGCAAACAAATCAGATACAGATCCGGGAGGAAGTGCTACAGACCTTCTGGATCTTAGGTCAAAAATACAAAGGAAGAAATTTTACAGACAAGACTCGAAAAAGTCAAAGTTGGTGGCGTTTAGGTTTCCAGATCAAGATACCATCGATGAAGTGGAGAAGGATGTTCAGGAAATAGCACCGCGGCAGCTACCCTCTCCCACTGACGGCTCCAAGTACCATCTGCCGAGTTGGCAGCGAGCTGAGCTGATCAATAGAAAACAAAAGGAGGAAGAGGAGAAGAACAATAAAATCAAAATTTATGGCAAGAAACGGTAATCGCGGTGCTGTGAAACCTTTTAACAGAGCAGAAGATAATAGCAATGGTTGACAATAAAAACGATTTCCAATTATCTTTTTGCAATTTCATCTTTACTCTATCAAGAACCTAAGAACGGTTGTCCATTGATCAGCAGTGGACATGTATTATCATTTTCTCATTATCATTATTATACAGACACTGATTTGTGGTTTTGGCAACTCGATGGAATGCCCAATATGTCGATGAAAGTGATGTAACAGAGTGAATTCCGAATACTTGTATAGCATCTGTCATCACTTTGTCTATTTTAAGAGACCACCTCCGATATATTATTATGCGATATCTAAGTATATATGCAGAATGCAGAAGTGCTATGATTGATGTATACGAAACATCATGCTTTATTAAGAATTTACATCGTTTAATTTTAATGCTAGCATTTAGCAACAAGTGGGGTTTTATAGGCAATTATGGACAATCTGTTGGAAATTGTAAGGTGTCGTTTATAGGCACTGATTAAATAACAGATATCAAAAGAGTATACTAGGCATTGCTCGATTATGAAAGTTCAAAACTACAAAAAGCCAAAAGGTTATCGATGAGTTGGCGTTAATACTATTCAATATTCATATTTTATTTCGGTGTTATTGTAAATTTCCTTTGATTTTTCTGCAACGTACGAATTTTCGAAGTGCACGTATTTTCACGGTCCTCAAATGTTCGTCCGAGGCGGCTTTTCCCTAATCACTTAATCAGCTATAATTTAGTAATTTGAGTGCTTGAGAAGCTGACTCCGTGAGAGAAGCTGACTCCGTGAGAGAAGCTGACTCCGTGAGAGAAGCTGACTCCGTGAGAGAAGCTGACTCCGTGAGAGAAGCTGACTCCGTGGGAGAAGCTGACTCCGTGAGAGAAGCTGACTCCGTGATCTGAGAAGCTGACTCCGTGATCTGAGAAGCTGACTCCGTGATCTGAGAAGCTGACTCCGTGATCTGAGAAGCTGACTCCGTGATCAGAGAAGCTGACTCCGTGATCTAAATACTCTTCATCTCTCTCGGTTATCTCGTTCCTGCTCTTCCCTCCCTGAATTCTATCTCTTTTTCTGACACCTTCAGATCTTGTGCTGTGCCAGGGTGGTGACATCTGACGTGGTGAGGAGTTGTCTGCTGATGAGGTGATTTATGAAATTACAAAAAACCGAAAAAAAATCGAAAAATGTATAAAAACACAAAAAAGGAAAAAAAAGTTAAAAAAAGAACGTAAAACAAAATAAAAAGAAAAGAAAAGAAAAATTTAGCTTATTTTAATTTATTTTAATTTATTTCAATTTAATTTTTCACTCTTACTTTTATTTCATGTATTTCAGATTTTGTGGGATGAAGGCTGAGGCAATAGACAAGGGAAAAATGTCACTGTTTAAGTACATTATCACTATGATGAATGTGACAGGATGTAGAGCGCCCTAACAAGGAGCTCAGTGATCATTCGCCACTCGAAAAAAAAAAAAAAAAAAAAAAAAAAAAAATAATTTGAGTGCTCAACACTCATCATCTTGATGCATTTTATGTTTTCATGTGAAAAAATCGGACCTACTTCGAATTGATTGTCCAACAATTAGTATGCAAATCAAAGACACTTTTTTCACTATACACGCAATGAAAAAGTACGTAGAGCATTAATTCCAATTATATCTCGTTTTATCTTTTTATGATACACTCGTATATCGTATGATCCCGATTTATTATTGTATTATCATTATAATATAACAAACACATCCAAAATGAGGACATTTGTTATTTTGAATAAAAAAGTGGTAAAAGTATCAACATTAACAAGCTTAATAAGATGTAAATAAAAAAATATCGATTTATTCAGTTTCAAGTATATATATCCAGCCATCATATATCAATATAATTACGTCTGAAATAATAAAAACACCTTCCAACACTATGCAATCCTAAGGGCTACACGGCTATGGGTCTACTAGTTTTGGCTTGCCATGCAGGGCCCGCGTCCCTCATGGTATCCTTCATGAAGGATTCCGTGTCGAAGAAAGGTCTATCGAGGTACATTGCCCACTTGGAGCCAAGTCTTTCGTTATCCTTGCGGACAGAGCGGCGCTCCATTCGCTTGCAATACCGCCGGTAATAGACGTCAAACTTCTGTGATATGATGGGAAGGGGGATGGCGATGAGAGGCACGCCGCTGCACGCGCAGAACGCTCCGATCACTTTACCTGGGGGAGGGGGTTACTGATTACTTTACCTGGGGAGAACTGATCACTTTACCTGGGAGGGGTTACTGATCACTTTACCTGGGGAGGGGTTACTTAACCTGGGAGGGGTTACTGATTACTTTACCTGGGGAGGGGTTACTGATTACTTTACCTGGGGGAGGGGGTTACTGATTACTTTACCTGGGGGAGAGAGGGGGTCAACTGCCTTACTGATCACTTTACCTGGGGGAAGGGTTACTTATCACTTAAACTGGGGGAGGGGGTTACTGATCACTTTACCTGGGGGAGGGGGGTTACTTATCACTTTACCTTGGGGAGGGAGGGTAAGTTGATAACTTTACTGACTTACTGGGAGAGAGGGGTTAATGATCATTTACCTGAGGGGTTAATGATCACTTTACTTGGGGTGGGGGGTTAGTTGATCACTTTACCTGGGGAGGGGTTATACTTTACCTGGGGAGGGGGTTAGTTGATCACTTTACCTTGGGAGGGGTTAGTTGATAACTCTACCTGGGGGGAGAGAGGGGGTTAACTGACTTACTGATCACTTAACCTGGCAGGGAGGGGGGTTACTGATCACTTTACCTGGGGGAGGGGGGGGTGACTGATCACTTTACTTGGGGGAGGGGGTTACTGATCACTTTACCTGGGGGAGGGGGTTACTGATCACTTTACCTGGGGGAGGAGGGGGTTACTGATCATTTTACCTGGGGAGGGGGGTTACTGATCACTTTACCTGGGGAGGTTACTGATCACTTTACCTGGGGGAGGGGGTTACTGATCACTTTACCTGGGGAGGGGGGTTATTGATCACTTTACCTGGGGGAGGGGGTGACTGATCACTTTACCTGGGGAGGGGTTACTGATCACTTTACCTGGGGAGGGGGTTACTGATCACTTTGACCTGGGGAGGGAGGGGTTACTGATCATTTTACCTGGGGGGGGGGGTGGGGGTTACACTTTACCTGGGGGTCCTTGGGGGGGTTATTGATCACTTTACCTGGAGGAGGGGGTTAGAGATAAATTTGTCTTGGGGAGGAGGGGTTAAATATCCCGTGTTCAATGCAGAGTTTCACACCACGAGAGGGTTGAGATCAATGTTAAATCATAGAATCACCGAATCACTATTTGTATCAATTTCTATAGTAATGCGCTATTGCGCGTTGTGAAAAAAAGCTACAATTCGCATACCTTAGGAGGTGTATTTATAAAGGTTGTAATTTGGGGATTTTTCGGAAAAATCCCCATATTTTTACCCACCATGACAGTTCAAAATGACGTCATTATCATATGTTAACTAGAGTAATGACTCGAGAAAGATCCCCAAATAACACCCTACCAAATTTTACTCCATATAAATACATCTCCTAAGGTAGATTGTTTCATTTTGTCACGACTATCTTATATCTCTAGGTTTATTCTATGCAGGTAGTAACGCACACATGCTAGTATTTTAAACCCAAGGGAAACAAGAATTGCGCCTGCACCGACACAATTATTACATTGTTCCCGTAGGCCGTATGCAGGCGCTTAATTTCCCTCCCCAGCGGTGCTTGATGTAACCTTAGCATCATGATAAGATAATACAAAACGCAGTCGTTATAAAGTAAGAAGAGTATAAATATTGTTCCGATGCGCGTGACCACCGAGAACACAAATTGGCACGTGCCATTTCTTCTAAAATTCTTGCGCGCGCGTTCGTTGTTGTACTCAGTTCGTTGTAGATTTCGCGCCATTTTGTTGAATTGGTTTACGTTTCGCATCAAATTGTGTCACCGTTTATTCACATTTCACGCGATGTATTTTCTTGAATTTTGTTGATATCACTTTTTATCTGATTTTCAAATTTCGTGCTTTTGTTTTCTGTTTCGATGCTGTCTCTTGTTCCAAAAAGCAATATTCGTCTTTCACAGCGAATAGTATTTCTGAAACTTAGTCGAATCCAGCAGAAAGTCTGATAGTTATGCAGTTTGGTACTGAACCTAGCACAAAACCGAAGCCTTTTCCTCCAATCCACCGCCCAAATCACACCTAAGATTTTAGCATTTCAAGACACGAATTCTTCAACAGCATAATTAAATTTAGAACTTATCATAATTTAGGAGTACGAGCATGCGGCACGGATGGGTCAGATCAACCTATAAGATTTATACTTTTGACAACCGACAGCTCCATGAATTAAGAAATTCGTTATTTTGAAGATTTATGTGATATGGGGGGGGACGGACGGAGGGACATTTTCGCGACTGATATTATAAAGGAGCAATCCGGGCACTTTCCAGAAATTACAGTAGTTGTATTGCAAAACTGGACCTGATATACACATATTCTATTTCTCACCCTCCCAGACCACGATCTCTGCCGACCCTCTCATTTGCCTTTTTGTATACACAAAAAGGCCAATGAGGAGGGAAAAAATTAGAAGCACATCTCACCTACAACAGTAGTCGGCACCATGTCCCCATACCCGACCGTCGTTATGGTAACCAGGCTCCACCACATGCAACTGAAGATGCTATCGAACTTGTCGGACATGTTCTCCTCGACAGTCTGATTGGCTGCTACCTTGTACAGCACGTCCGACACCACCCTCTCGCACGTGGCATTGATATGGATCCTTTCCGACACGTTGTGCAGCACGGTATCCACGAAGTCTGATAAGGTGACGTTTTGGTTGGGCTCCACCCGGACCACGAAGTCGAACTCCACCCAGAACATGATGGTGGCGTACGTGACGACGCAGAAGAAGATGAAGAGGAGGATGACGAGGAGGTCGTTGAGACTGTCTTTGACGGCCATGCCCAGTGAGAAGAAGAGGGCGTTGTACCGCGCAATGTTGAACACGTGCACCATGCGAAACAGTTTTATCATCCTCAGACACGCCATCACCCGGTACACCGTGTAGAAACGGCTGTTGTCGTACTGGCCGTCTGACTGCTTCTTCAGATACGCTTCCAGCTCAAAGAGGACAACAGTTACGAAGTAGGATAACACGACAAAGGCATCCATGATCGCCATGAAGGATTTAGCGAACTTCCTCCTGTTTTCTGACCAGTAAAAGCGCATGATTAAGAAAGTCGTTATCCAGAGCGTGCAGAGCGTCTCTATTGACATGATGACCTTGAGGGGCGTGTCTAGGTCCTTCCACGTGCCAGTCAGGGAGGTAAACCTGTCGTGCGTCCTGAAGCCAGACTCCGGCTGGTCTATGACCTGCTCGCAGATAACCGCGGTAACGAATATAATGGTCACCACCAGGTCGATTACCTGGATCCTGAAGAGCTTCTGGTAGTGCAGGTATTCCGTGGGCTTCTGACTCAGTATCTTCTTGAGGCCCCGCACTTTGGGGTTCGTTGTCTGCATCGTTCCGTTGGAACACAGGTGTGTTTTGATCTTGAAGAAGACAACTTCCATGTTAAAAACGGTTTCGTTGACATTCGGCGGTTTCTTGAGCACGCCACCCGACTGATAATAGTAGAGGATGGAGTCGAAGGATTGTCGGTCCCGTTGGAAGCAGAACATATCACGACTCTTGTCGTAATACTTTTCCTTCTCTTCAGAACCTAGGAGAGTGTCTGGGAACTGGGCCAGAGTTCGGTGACGGGTCTTAAAAACCTGGCCCGAAATGTTGAGATAACAAAACGTGGGGTCTTCCTTGATCTCCTCAACCATACTGGTGTGTCTACCTGCAGTACAAAGATTACTTGTGGAATTAGTCGAATATCAAGTGCAGAATACTACGTTTTAATGAGGCTGATACTGAAAACAGGCCTATATACATCCCTATATCAAGGCACACGCATAACAACAGCTATACTCCGTGATATACCCGGGATATAATAACAAGGAATCGTTAGAAATCACTGTCTACGGCACACACATTATATATGTTGTATAATGATTGATGCCGTGTCAGCTCCCTCCCAGCATGCCCAAAGACAATTATCAGCTTACAAATTCTCCGCACTTTGGTAACGCGGTGTCCTCGCAATTCCAGCGAATAAAGCTCCTCCTCTCTCGATAGATAATAGGGTTCGTACACGCACAATAGGAAGGCGACACTGCTGTCATTATCATAGTTCTCACTCGCCGCTCCGCCGGCGGAGGAGCGCCTACCTGCGAGTCTCGAGTCTTGAGAGTAACCTGATAAGTGTTGGGAAGAGGTCGGCAAGCTGCAGCGTCCCTCAGGACATGTACAAGCTATTGTCACATCCATTGTATAGGTGTACATGTTTACATACACACAGATAGGGTGTAGATAGTACACACACTGTATTTGTAGGGTTAATATATTCTGTATGATGTATGATGAGTACATGCGTAGATTACGAGAGTTGGTGGATGCTTATACTGGAAGTATATATGAGACGAGAATAATATTATACCAAGGTCACGAAATCATTGATAAAACGTCTACCTCTAATTGCATGGTCGGTATAATTGGAATATAATGCTAATGACGTCCCTAACTATCTTACGAATGAGAGTTGCAGGAGGTTAGGGGGAGCATTCATTAGGGGTGTCACAACGCGTAGTTGCGCACAAAGTACTAGCACGAATTTACGAGAAAAAGTGAAACACAAATTTTAGCATTCAAATGGACATAACTCCAAATCTACTTGTCTGATCGATCTGAAATTTGGATATGTGCTAGGAAACACAATGATGCACATGATAAGCGGACAGAATTTGAAAATTTTACTCAGAACGGAAATGATGGCCAAAATTGGCACTAAATTTTGTAAATTTCCACTAAATTGCCTATATCTCATCACTTGGATCGATTCGAAAAATTCTGTTCCGCTTGTCAACTCTAAAATTCGGTTCTCTGACATTTCTGAAAGTTTCATGATGATTCGATGAAAAATGTGGACTGTAGAACTTTAGTAAAATCAATTTTTTCAGTGCGACACGCGAAACTGACAAAATATACCCAAACAACGAAACTAATCAGCGCGCACGTGATACGTTTCAACATTAAGAATTGCGCGCACCGTGGGAATGCACGGGGGCGCTTGCGCGCTATTAAATAGTGTTTTCAGATTTGTTCTACGTCTATCCTGAGCCGAGTTATGGACGAAATACGTCCGAATTTTGACCAGTTGACTTTGAAGAATGATATCTCTCCTTCCACATAATGTATAACCCTGAAAGTTTCGAGGAACGACAGAGGAATGATCAAGCTTTGATTTCCATGTCTTATCTTGTAGTTTGAGCGATGATTTTTCTTTTTATTGCATGTTTTGTGATGACGATTGATATGCGTAATTTGAAGCGAAATTTCGGCGTTGCTTATTTTGAGCGCGGCTCCTTGTGCACGTGCAGCCTATAACTCTCTCAAATCATCTTAAAGACCCATAAAACTTAGTTTGTTTGAAAGTACTCATCGTGCCGATCATTTTGATACCATTTTTGTGGGGATTCGTCAAATTTGATTTTTTATGTGACCCCCCTACATTCATCATAATAGGATCTATCTCATCATCTGCCCTTCTTGAGCGGCCTATATAGTCATGTTTGGCAAGGTTGTTTACCAATGGTAATTACGAGTATAGTTATTGTTTTACATGATGATTGTCACGATCGCTATCATCGTCAGATCTGCCTCGTGTAACCACAGTCTACTTCACTTTATATAAGCTGGCCGGACAGTCTCGAAATAGAACTGCCTGGGGTACAACTGTTGGAATGCCAATGACACTGCGCAGGCACCTTGATAATAGCAGTAACATGGTAAGAATTAAAGTCGAGTCCCGAAGGTACGAGCCTTAACTACTAACCATATTATGAAGTGATAATACTGCAACTACTGTTTTGTTAGGGGTGAACAGGTTGAAAATATGAACTTTGTTCTGAAGACCAATCGTCCTAAACTTTTTAAGGACACGTGATAGCGGCATATACTACACGGGCAAAAGGGCTGAGGACGCAGAATCAACTGAGTAAGTGTTGGTAAAGGACTTAAATTGATATTCAAAGTAAAGAAGTTCCAATGACATGCAAGCTATGTAATTAAGCTCCTTAATAGGAGAACAATGAAGCACTTGACTGAATATAGTGAATATACTCCAATAAGTTATGTTGAAGTACTGATAAGAGTAAATATATTTGTATTCATTTGTTGATTACCGAACATCACATAATCATCCTGCACATTTCAGTAAACTATCTAATTAGCATGTACCATTTTGAACTGATATAGCTCATTCAAATTATCCATAAACATGATAACAGATAAATGGTTATATTCGATTATTATTCAGTAGTTATTTTGTCAGAAATGATGTGGTCAAAGATAACACGGGCACATAATAATAGCTTATCCCACCCCAAAAAGGTGATCATGATTTTGGGTCTGAAAAGATATTTGGGGAATTGCCCAAATTCAATTCAAGTATTCAGGGGGGATGGGAAAAGTTAAGGGTAATTGGATCTGGCAGACGAATTTCAAAATTTTAAATAAAATCCTTTTTCCGTAGCAATATTTTCCTCTTTATTTCTAAGACATTACATGACTGTGACCTTTATTATTTCTAGGAAGATCGACTTAGACAGCTTAGTAGACTACCAGTCAGCCAGTCTATATTGCGTGACACAATACGAAGAGTCAAAGGATCAATCCTTTGACTCTTCGAGGGCTTCAGTCATGCATGATTCCATGACAGAATACATGAATTGGTCCAAGTATCTTTACATGATATCAAAAATTAACTTCAATCAATAAGACCACTTATTGCTTTATCAAGGATGATAATATCGATAATTCATACCTATTTCCGTGCTATATCGATAGCAATATGTGCCAAAATCATCAATACACTTAATTTCTTTCTTATCCTTGTAGATCTAACACCGATCTAGTGCAGCAGGTTTGGCGTTAGACCGACGCCAAACCTGCGATAGACCTACATTAGACTAGCTACACGTGACTGGCGTTAGATCTGCATAAGAACAGTGCCAGGTCAAAGTAGGATTAGGACATCTGCACCGTTATTAAAAAAGCTGTAGTTTGTCGTTTGATCACGAAAATGCATGATGTGCGGTCAATCTGTTATCTTCAACTCTTCAGTTCGCGATTCAAAATTTGAAAATATTAAAAGCATCCAAAATCCACGCCCAAATAAACTTGTCAGTGATTATAAGGGTGATTGACAGGCTGCATCCCCGATAGACATGAAATAAACGTTTCAATGTGTCAGTAAAAGTCAGGGGATGATGAGACAGAACAAAAAAAGAGAGTTTCTAATGGTTACATGTGCAGAAAAAACTAATAAAAGCTACACTCGTGAAGAACCTCTTTAAAAACTGAACAGCAGCACATGTAAAGAAACAGAAGGATTCAGTTTATTCAGCAACGAAAGAAGAAAGGGACAGATGTGTGGTTAATTTTTGGATGCCAGAAGAAGATGGAGATGAATATGTTATCAATAACGTTGGTACTTTGCTCAATGAAGCTGTTTCACCACGGAGTATCGATAGGAAGAGTTATTCGTGCCACAGGATAGGAAAGAGGAGATCAGACGTCGTCAGGCCAGTGCATCTGTTTCTGTCAGGAAAAAACAAACAAAAAAAGGTAATAAAATCGGATTTCAAGAAATTTTCAAAGAACACCAACTGAGCGCGAGGAGATCAATTATTGGTTTTGGCATGGAAGGACAAGATCAACACAGAGCCTCACATGTTTCACTATTTGAAAGATGGAAAAGTTTGCAGTAGGGAACATTTACCACGTCACAAGGCTCATGAACAGCTTGACGTCTCTCAAAGTGACGTAAGCCTGGAGTACATGCCTACATCACAGGACCTGTCCCTGTTAGTTGAGCTTCAGCAAACCTTTGTTAACTTTGAACGATCTATTGATCTGCGTTTAAAGAAGTGTAGCTAGAGGTCAGAGGAAACTGTGACTATGTTAGGTTTTATTATGATAAGATTGTAACTTCCTGATCCCCACGGCCCAGTGCCCACACGGAGGATCGGGATAGCATTGACATTGTTAATTGATATTTTACTGATAGCATTGACATTGTTAATTGATATTTTACTGATAGCATTGACATTGTTAAAAGTGATATTTTACTGATAGCATTGACATTGTTAAAAAAAAAAAAAAAAAAAAAAAAAAAAGCTGTAGTTTTTTGTCGTTTGATCACGAAAATGCATGATGTGCAGTCACTCTTGAAACTCTTCAGTTCGCGACAAAATAGAAAATATTAAAAATCCAAAATCCACACGCCCAAATAAACTTGTGTCATATAACTTGCAGGCTGCATCCCCGATAGACAAGAAAGAGTTTAAGGTCGTAAAAGTGGGGAACTGAGTTTTCAACAAAAAAGTTTCTAATGGTTACATGTGCAGAAAAAACTAATAAAGCAATACACTCGCCCACTCGGGAACCTCTTTAAAAACTGAACAGGATAGAGCATGTAAAAGATCTCGAATAATTGTGAATTATTCACAATTATAATACCTTGCTATAATTTTCGAATGCCGATTGCTTTTAGGCTTTTACTACTTTACTACTTTACTACTATGCATTATAGCATTATCAAGGCGTCAGTGTGTTGGCGACCGGGCAATAACTCCAGTGACATAGTGCCTGTCAGGAAAAAACAAACAAAAAACAGATAAAATCATTTCACAAAATTTTAAAAACCTTTCAATAACCGAAGCAGATCAATTATTGATTTTCACTGATTCTCAGTCCTACGAAACCTCACGTGCACAACTCAGATACTATCCAAGATGATTGGCATCTGGCAAAACAATGACAAATTGTATGACTTCAACTCCGTATCCTTTAGCCATTGTCATTGACAATATAATATTCTAATATTGGGTAAAGAAATGGGATACGCTGATGAAGTTGTACTGAAAAATGCTCTGTGACGAAATATGTAAGGCATGTTCAACTCAATACATAACTCAATGATAAAAGTTATTAGAAAAATAATAAAAGTTATTAGAATGCTAAAAGTTATTAGAAACGACTATAATTCTATGAATCTACTTTGTGCCAAAATTATTTGACCTAGGACATCATATTTTAACACGGGCCGTTAGGGAATATTAATCAGGCATCAAAGTGGTCGGTTTAAAATGAAACAATACAGCCCCTGCAGAGGGTAGCTTTACGGAGTTTCAGTAATATAATGAACACTTAAAAGATTAAATAAAAAAAGTTAAAACAGCCTGGTATTGTCGTGTAGGTGCGGACTCGGTACACTAAAAGAGGCCTTGGAAAGCGAAGAAACCTATGTTCAATATCAGCATTCAGCAGTTAGCACCACTCCAAATGTAAAGTGGTATGTACGAAAACCACCCTTTATACACCACTCCACTTGTGAAGTGGTGTATGAATAAACTAATTTCAACATTAATTACACGCTTAGACATAGTCAAATAGAGAGAAATATTTTCTAGCCATTCAAGAGTGACCAGAAATGTAAAAAAGACTTCGAAATCAAAAAGGCTCAACTTTAACATTTAACACTCTAGGGCGGGGTTTTTGTGGTGGAGAGACTGGGGAATATACACAAATGCAGGAGAAGGAATTGCTTGCCTCCTCCTCCTCCTCCTTCCACCCCATACGCAGTATATTAAATGCGTGTACTCAAATACTACAGAAGGGGGTACGTGTACCTCCAATTCTTTTATATGGTGCTATGTATGCATAGCAGGAAGCTTCTCATCATGATAATCAAGTACACCTATAATGCTGGGAATCCGAATAAAAATCCAATGTGAACGGGTCGGTGCAGCGATGTTATGTATAATGCCCTCTTACCACCTTCCTCCCCTCCTTATTAATGTCTCCTTGTACCCAATAATGTGTGATTACCATACTAATCACACTGTCAAGGGTAGCAGGTACTTGTGCCCAGTGTACACTGCCCTGGGCAATGTAACCGTAACGGGTGGGTGCTCTTGCGTGCAATCTGTATCAAGTTTTCGGTGGTTGCCCTTGTTACCGGGTACTTATTGCTGAGATGGCATATGATTGCCGTGATTGTTTTGTTCCTCTCCTATCATGTCCTGGCAGCGTTGCTATTTATTTCACAACCTACCGTACTCCCCTTTCTTTGTATTTCTTGAGAAGGACTAATGATTCATCTACCGCTATTGTGTGATGCTCGTCCCCCATCGCTTCTTTTGTTTTACCACGATGCCAATTGAAAGGTCATGTATAGTCTGGGCATTAGATAATTACCTCCACTCGCGAATCCAGTGTGCTGCGCGCCACCAAAGTCAAATCTTTTGAGCTTTTAGACTTGGTCACTGGAAGATCACGACAACTTTTTAACATTACTATTCACTGGAAAAAAACGGACTGAAGGTTGCAACAGATGATCAGAACAGCTCATAAGCGCATACACTCAGTTTTTTTATAAGAAACTTATTGAAATCCTAGGCTACAAGTTTCTTATTTTTTCACGATTTTGAGCCTAAAAGTTTCTTAATCGGTTTCTTAATTCTACATACCGACATACCGTACGAAAAATGTCTACGAAATTTCCAACATAGGAACCTACTGTGTAGACTGTAGTTGAGGATTAGAATTGAACCTTCTGATATTTTCAGTTAAATTATACACTTTTAAGCATGTACTTATCTTAAAAGATTTGTGCAGCTGTATACAATAATGTTCAGGGATCTTCATCAAATGTTCTTCCAAAAAAGTTTGAAATTTTGAAATTTAGATAATATCTAAATCCTATAATGCTTGGAACTTTTGGAAATAGATATGGAACTGTAATAGTGTCCTGTCGCAACAACAATTTCTAAATTTCTGTTTTGTGCTTTAGTATCAGCTGGCATGTTACTTTAAACCGAAAAATCATGAAAGATTCATTTTCTAAATTTCTATTCTATATTATGATCAATTATCACATATCCAGTGTAATACTGTAATAGAAGTTCAATAGAAGTACTAGATTAGTTTCGGAATGTTCACAATCAAAAAATGGGGTCTGGGGGCGCAGCCCCCGAAGCTAGACGTATCATGTTAAAAAGAATTTCAGTTGCAATAGGATTTTATACACAAATTTCAAAATTCTAGGCTAGAAGTTTCTTAATTTCTTAATTGTAAATCAGTGAAGTTTCTTAATTTTTCCGAAATTCTAGGCTAAGTTTCTTAAATTTTCGGAAATCCTAGGCTAAGTTTCTTATAGACAGTTTCTTATAAAAAAAACTGAGTGTACATTCCATTTTTAACGAAGCTTTTTTACCTTTCATTGCTCAAAGTTAGTTCATGTCAGCTATTGCTATTTTCCGCAGAAATTCAAACAATTATATGATTTTTTGTTAAAACGTTTTGAACTTGGGACCGCTTGGGACCAAAGCACGCTAACCAGGCTATATGGCCAAAATGAAAATGAAGCCTGACACAGTTCCTAATTGCGTTGCGATTGAATTACAATATCGTAAAAAGTATAAATACTTAAATAGAAAAAATTAAAAGCACAATTTACACAGATACAGCTTGCTAAGCACACATTTCAACTAAACGTCGGAGAATCTCGCAAATAACATATCAAAACACAATATCTCATCATGGTAGAAACTAGATTTGCCAATGTGGCTCCCCACTACGGTTAATCCACTGCAAACATATTCTGGAGTAAGCACTAGAGCTACTCCTTGCAGATGATTGTGCGGGAGACATTCACTCTGCCGTGTTACATCATTATCATGGCTTGAAATGGTTAAGCGAGCACGTTAAGCCGAGTACTTTTCCAGTGGCGCATGTACAATCACTGAGACGGTGATGAGCCAAAAGGAAATTCTTCGTCAAAGGAAAAAAAGGAATTTTCGTAACTCCTGAAGGTAAAAGCATTCGGTTTAGGGAACACGGGAACATGGATATGAGTAGCGAATAGATATATTTGTAGTTGTGTGGATCTGTACCAGGCGCAAGCATGATATGATCAGAATAACAGAATATAGTAACTATAACTGAAATATTGGATTTGATTGGTAATTGTACGGTCGAATACAGGTACAATGGATATTATGGTTAGCTATCTATAGAATATTGATAATAGTAAAAAAGTAGAGATGCCTATTTTTAGATAGCTCGTTGGTCAACCTATTTAAAGATCGGAACTTAAAATGGAAGAAACTCTGAAAAATGAATAGATTCATCTGACTGCATTCTTGCATAGTGTAGGAGCTAAGTTGTAGGTTCTCCTGTTCTCAATTTCTTGGTGGGTAAACTCCAGCGAAGATTATGATCAACGAGAATTGAAGGATCTCAAAGCAATTGGTTTTTAATCTTAAATTGTTGAATAAATCTATTTTTCATCAGTTTGTATATCACATCATCTTGGCGTGGATACCTACTGGATACCTATGCGTGTGGGGTGCAAGGTAATAACCAAGACAAAACTCTAGAATCGTGGAAAGGAAACGTTGCTGAGAAAACGGCTTAAATTGAGGAAGAACTTTTACAAGTCGGGTTTGAAAATTAGTGATGAAACGATCGAAAATGAAATTTGCTAAGATTTTATGACCATGATCATAAGGGTATAAAAAATTGAGTTTCATTTTGATAGACCTTAGACATTTTCTAGTGAGTCAGTTGTGATATCATTTATGGTTAGTTATTATAGTTAGTATTAAAGTTTAATTTGTGTTCTAGTTTTTAGCGTTTTTATGTAGGGGAGCGATGGGGCAAATGGGATAGTATACCAAATGGGACCCTTGCCATTTCAAGGAATTTACATGGGTTGGGACCAAAATTTTTGTTGCTGCTCAATGGGTCATCGAGATAGCTCACTTAAACCATAAAGTCATTGAGATAATTCAATCAGGCTCTTCTTCACACACACACTTCCTTACACCAGATAATGAGTAACGATGTTGCTTGTTTTGCTCCTATCATGACATGATTTGTATTGGAACATTCCCTATATGTTTGATTGCATTTGGTTCGTCATCATGTATTCTCCAGTGATTGATGGGTTTTTGGTTGGTAAATGATAGTCTAATATGTTAATTAGCCATAAATTGAATTGCCATATAGATTGTTAAATGGGATACTCATGAATTTGTAATATGGGATATCCCATTTGACCATTTTACTATATCCCATTTGACCAACTATGCTTTTTCTAATTTTCTATTTATTTGGGACATGGTTTAAACTTTATCATTTTACCATAAAAATTTATTCCTATTTCATTTTTATTTTTTACTATCCAGGCATCCAAAAATTTAGTTTTAAATACACGATGTTAAATGGGATACTGGAAGTTGGTTAAATGGGATATCCCATTTGGGCTATTTATGTGGGTCCCATTTGACATACTTTCACAGGAAAATCAAATGAGGGTTGGCGAAACGGGACGAGGCCACACCCAAAAAATGGGCGGGGAATGGTGAAGTTTGGTGTTAGTACACCAATCTACAGGCAATAGCGAGTATCTATGCAAAAAATTTCATGGAAATCGGCTAAAACGAAAACTCTACAGACTTTAGAATTTTAGGGTCCCATTTGCCCCATCGCTCCCCTACATGTGAAGCTCCATGATAGACTAATAGGTATGAACCGCTCTTTAAATTGTTTTATCAAACTATAGAAATAAATATGAATTATTAAACAATCAGCATAATAATATAAATAATGAAATCTTCTCCGAGCAACCAGCGAGGAAATGCAAGGTAAAATATGTGCATATAATAAATTCAAACGTCACAACGTAATGTCTCAAACGATCATCTACTGCTTATTGTATTTTCCCTTCTTCCCACTTACCCGGAACAGAAACATATTTCACACGCTCGCCAAAGCTTGTGTATATGTGTGTGTTCTTACTTTCTGTAATACTTCGTGCAGTAATAATATCCATGTAATCACGAGCTAAATAGGCGGTTGGTTGATGACGTCATTATCACAGCGCAAAGCAATCAGTTGATGACGTTAAGCTGTATCGTGCGCGTGCACACACGGGCTGAATCCTGTGTTGCAAAAGTTAGCAAGACGTCAGCTGGATCATTAACAAATAATGATTATCCCTGGGGAAGCAGCGGCTTCACCACTAATTACCCGGTCACGTGTGTGGAGTGGCGTGCCCACCTGCAGCACGGCACGGGAACACGTCACTGCCGCTCTCAAGTGACGTCATGGCCCTGCTGCAAAGTGGGGAATTGGTGACGTTTCCATCACTTCCTTAGGGATCGTGAACTGGTACTGAGATCCTATATATCGGCAGTCCGTACTTCTTCTCATCGAGAGACTATGTAAATTTAACCTGGATCCAGAAATTATACCACGCATTACATGGCTCATAAGCCCTTATTTGCTACCATATACATCGGGGTATTTCTATATTATAGGGTCGGTCAGATCCTATAACCCCATGTTATGTGGTCGTTTCCGACCCTATAACCCCGGATTTTCCGGGGTTATAGGGTCGGGAACGAATCTATAACCCTTATATGATAGCTGATTAGTAAGTGTCAATCGAATTTGCATAATTTGGATGGGACAAACATAGATCTGCATTCTGTGGTAATAGAATTTCTATACATTCCACGATGAACAAAATGTTCATAGTGACGTCTTTATCAAGATTTACAGTTGTGGGTTGATGGCAAAATGCGTATAATTCTTCATGCATGACACACCACCAACGATTTAGCACTAATTTGTTCTGATCCGGCCCGGATGTAAATTTACACATCAACCTGTCTGACGGCTGTATGCTACTTGAGTACTTGTCAAAGTCTATTTTTCACGTTATTACGTATTTTTAGCGCGTTAATTTTTGTAGTTTCGCCATGTAATATCACCATAGGTCTCAGGAGTACCTAATACCACATTGTTTTGAACTCGGCTTCGCCTCGTCCAAAACAAACCATTATTGACCTCAGCTTCGCTTCGGCCAATAATGCGTCTATATATAGTTCGCGCTTCGCGCTCACTACATATATGTGGTATTAGGTTACTCCTTCGACCTATAATAGTTCTATATTATTCTGACCTAGCACCGGGGTATTACTGTTCGATTTTCAAATTTATAGCCGCCAAGCGCCAAGCGGAGTTCCGGTCTGTTCAGACTGGTATTATTTTAATCGGGAAATTATCGGTGCCGTTACAATTCATGGTATAATGAATCCAAACAAATGATTATCATGATGTGTTATAAATGATCACAGGCGTAAAACATATATGCCATTCAAACTTACTAATTTAAAGTCACAATAAGTTACTCCGAACGTTTGAAAGGAAGTTACTGCGAAATGTCTCCTATTTGTACGCAACAATTAGACGATGCGGTAAGAAGGTAAGCGAATCTAAACGTTATTAATGGGCTAACAATGTGGGGAAATGTTGGCACGTAGTATTATATATTATGTGTCAAGTGCTGTCTAACTATGGCAACTATGCTATTCTGCTGTGTGTTATAGTCTAGATGTATGGGTGGCACATTGTCCATGTGTTCCGGCCTATACTACGGTAACGGCCTGGGTGGACCCTCCTCATTATAACGGGTCCAGTCTGTAAGTTGATGACCTCACGAAGCTGTGCGCATGTGGCCACTAATTTTAATTGTACCTGCTGTACAAGTGAAAGCCTTATCATTACAATAGTTCAATAGGAATTGTCCCGGCGCGAACGAATCCCGAGTGATTTGACGGCAACAAGTAAGAATTGTGCTGCCTGATAATGACGTCATCCGCAACTGCATCTGATTAGTAGTGTTACTACTGCTGTTCCTTAGTAACCCTGGTGTACCCAAGGTGCGCCTTGTGCCCCAGGTGGGGTGGGGTGGAGGGGGTGCTGCCCCTGGCCTGCCCCATGCATGAGACAACATTGGGCCCCAGGACTCCAGGAGTACAACATCGACAAATTGCCAAATAACGAATATCGCTTCTAACGCTATACCCTTCCAATTTATGATGCGATCCATACTACAGAATAATAACTTTTTCAAAACGTGTCACGCTTACACTAAAAACATCTGGGAGCTTTAAAACCCTCATCTTTTCATTGAAATAACCTCCTGAGTAGACTCCCCAAATTCCTTCAAGCGCATTTTTATTGGCGATGTCTTGTACCCAATTACACGCCGACAATATTTAAACCTTTTTAAAGATGTTTTATTCAAGCCCTTATCCGACAACATATTATTTTGAACGTTTTTAAAGCTGATAGTTTTTGGACTTTTAAAAGCTCATATTATTTAGAAGCACTCAAATTTAACCTCTTCTATAACTTCAAAGCTATTTTTTAAATGAACCGGAAAATAAGCACTAAATTCATGCATCTTATAGCCAAACAACATCTAAAAGCTGTTTAAAGCTAAACATCAAATATCATTGCTTCGGAATTATTCTAATTTAAAGATATTAAACATGAATAAAGTCAAAATATGATGTTATTCGGCGGTCATTCTTAAAGTTAAGTTTATTTTCAGAAAGCATTTTTAAAGCAAATTTAAATTGGCTTCTAAAATCGATTTTCCTTTCCAATAACTTTTTGCGGATAAGTAAGTTATAACTTGAGGAATTTTTGTGCTAGGTGTTTATTTATTAAATACTGTTACGATCGGTCTAACGCAAAAACAGAGACTTACTACTCACTTTACTATACTGTAACTGAGCCTACCGAAATGTGTTCCAAAAATTTACGTGTATTCCCAATAGCACACAATTTTCCCTAATTGATGGCAGTACAATTAATTACTCTACTTATAATTATTAGCATACTTAGCAGCAGGTAAGCGGAAACTGCATTGGACAAGGCACAGAATTATTACTTTGCTGAAGTATATTGGAGTAGCCTGGGTATTAGTGGAACGGGAGGAGGTTACTTTTCCTGTACCACCGCGTAGTTCTAGAGTCTGTAGTGTACTACTGCATGAAAGGCAGAATAAGCAAGGCAGAGTTCAGAGGAAGGCACTTTGCCTTCCAAACGAGGAATTATTTAATAATATTCAGCTATAACAATGTAATAAAAGTTAGTCAATTCGTCCTGTATTCACAATAATATATATGTGTATGTCGTTAATAATATTTTAAATATATTATACCTTGGGCTATGCAGCGAGCCTGGAAACTCGGGCGACCTGTAACACTGCCAACGACCATGCTGATATGTAGATGTCAATGCATTTTGTATATTATGTAGTATGTACGTAGTACTATAGCGCCGCTGAATGTTTCTCCCTCGATGAGTCAGGTTTTTACTCGTCATTTTTCTGCTTTTTTCGCAACCAAACGGTATACGGTATTGTGGTAGGTATGTGGCATACTGGCATTGAAGGTATAGTACAGTGCACGGTTAACTTGAGAACATTGACACTTTCTGGGATAGGTATGTGCACATCTTTGACTTATAATGAGAACCCTTCGACTCAAGGTGAGAAATACTGAGCTGCAATATTTGCAATAAGAAATTTTGGGCATGCGCATTGCGCACATTCCTTTTCACCATAGTAGTGCGCAAGTATCCACTATCTTTGTTTCATGTTATCAATTATTTAACATAAAAGCTACAAGCAGAACAAGTGAGATTCCCCACTCACTGCATTGAAGTAGTTTTAAGTATCCCTACGCGTGTCAACTGCTACTTAAAGAAAAGCAACTGCTACTTAAAGAAAAGCAGCTGCTACTCTATTTAAAAAAGGAAAGCTCCACCTTCAGCACCCACGCAAAGTAAAACACTGAGGACATCAGCTGCCCTAAGGGACAGGGACTGCAGACTGCCAGCCAAAATGAGACACCATGATGTCTCATTCTGGCTGCAGCTAGACGTAAACAAGCCAGGAGCCAGTTATAGTACCAGTTGAAGTGCTAAGGATGATGAAGTACTATTTTCCAAGTCTTAAAAATATATTAAATGAAAATAAAATAATTTGCGGAAAACTCGAGATATATGCGGAATGAACACGTAAGAGGATCTGTTTCATGAAAATTGGCCGCAGGAAATCGGAGTCAGGAAATATCAAGATTAACTAAATACTTAGTCTGGAAATAGCATGTAGCTGAGTAAATAAATAACAGGAATTAAACCTGAATCAGAAAATAAGTAAATAACAGGAATTAAACCTGTAGCTGAGTAAATGAATAACAGGAATTAAATCTGAATCAGAAAATGACAGGAATTAAACCTGTAGCTAAGTGAATAAATAACAGAAATCAAAGAGTGAGGTATCCAAATAAAACCTGCTGCTGAGATCGGTATTAAACTAGGAGAATTATTGTGGTTGCTGACGTGCAAATAAATGGGAAACAATGAACTTCCTCGTAATTGGATCACCCTTTAATGATTTATCCAGCCGTTAATTACCTCCCTTGTTATATTAGCTGCTATAATTATCAGCTCAGTTAATTAGCAGTCGCTAATTAAGTAATTACCTTAAACCTGTTAGTAATTATCATTCGTGATTATCACGCAGACTTCCCCTCGTTTCTGGACATTTCCGTGACCTTCACGGACTACCATTATAATTACCATGAAGCTAAATCTAAATAGCAAATCACAATCAGCTGGGTACATACTGAGCTCGATTATTTAGATGCTATAATCATAACATTTTGTACGATCTCTTGATTTCTGTGGTAAATCTCGATCTTTTGTGTGCCAGGAAGGAAATGCTTGGGAAACACCGATCATTTTCTCTATGGTTATCATTCCTACCACATAGTAAAGGAATCCATCTTTCATCGGAAGATAGATCCATGACTTATAGGATCAGCCAATTGAAATCCACCTGAATCTATATTTGCGATAAGTTTGACCCAGTTACCCTGTGGCCATGCTAATTTTTTGCCCAGCACATGATATACTGTTCAAATGTTCAATGTTCATTCGTTACATATTCGTGGCGATATTTCCTGTTCTAGGAATATCTTGTTTATAAAATCGTGGCTGTCACGCGCCCTGAAAAAATAACATCGCGCGGCTCATGCCATTATGTTGATAAATGTAATTGCGCCGCCCGATGGTCTTTTTTCAATTTCAGGGCGCGTGACAGCAACAATTTTATAAACAAGATATTCCTGGAACAGGAACCTGGAACAAAGTCGAATAGTATTCGGCTTTTTTATATATTGAACTATTATAAAGTACCTACTACCGTAATAAATTAATAAATTACTAAAATGATAGCTTAATAATAGCTTATTGTTGAGTAATAAATATAAACTGATATATTATCTTATCATTATATTTCTTTAATGGGTGACCTCAGTTATCTCCTATTCTTCAGACACGTCCCAGTATGAGTACGCTGGACCACAAGTACGCTGGACCATGAGTACGCTGGACCATGAGTACGCTGGACCACAAGTGCTTCACGACGAGCTGCAAACAACGAGCACTGTATGGAAATACACGACAAAACGTCCGATGTCAGGATAATACCTTTCAGTAGTTCAGCGAAGTAAGTACATGATACTGATTGTGACGTCACTATCCAGTATATATACCCTGACACATGGTATAGTAATTGATTAATTGAACTGTTGATGAAAATTAAATTCCCTATCATCTTATCATGCTGCATAATTGTTGATTGTGTATAATATCATCGCACATTAGCACATTAATGAGGGCAAATACCTTGTGACAGAATTAGGTATGTATCCGTCATCTGGATTCTGAATTCTAGCTCGGTGTGGTTGGTATGGGTAAGTACTGGAATTTGTTGAACGGTGATACTAGGGTGTGGAACCACCTTAAACCAGCCGAAACAGGGAACTAGTGGAAAAGTGGAAAGCCCGAAACTATTTGTCAAACAGCCCGTTTCGCTTGGTTCGGGTTGTTCCGGCTGGCTTGTTTTGGAAATCGGGATGGGTTCGGTTGGTTTCGTGTTAACTGTAATTTGATCTTTTAGAAATTCAGAAGATATTATTGAAATATTCACGAAATTCCAAAACAATCCCAAACGAATCGAAACAATTTAAAGAAATCATAATTATGACCCCTGAATCTGTCTCCTAACCTTGACTCCTTGCTCTGGTCCCCAACCTTGACCTCCTAACTCCCTAGTTGTGCACAGGTCGCGGGTCTTGGGACAGGGCCCCATGTGGGTAGGGGCAAGGTACTTCAAAGTCGTATACCAATATGT
The DNA here is from genome assembly GCA_011033025.1 of Beroe forskalii. Lineage (NCBI taxonomy): Eukaryota > Metazoa > Ctenophora > Nuda > Beroida > Beroidae > Beroe > Beroe forskalii. The sequence goes on along the minus strand of WFMF01000532.1, from coordinate 53,857 downwards.
CTATGAAAGTATGAAGAGCTGTGTGGGCTGTGGCCCTATACCGCTGCAGGGAATCCTCCCTTTGCCTTTTTTTGTTTTTTTTAATAGAGAAAGTGTGGAATACCCGTCATGCCTGATGCCTCTTAAATGTGGTGTCGAACAGGCGTGATCCCGTGCAATAATTTCAACCAAGTCTCGTTCAATTCAGTGTCATGCAGCGATCATTTGCATATTCTCATTTTTAGCACTTTTACGTATACAGAAAAACAAGCCGATCAAGAAATTAATGAAAGTATAGGAATTAGGAAAGAAAAACGAGAAAAATTGTCTCCTACGAAGTTTGAAATATTTAACGTACTGCGCTATTTAAATATAATATCTCGCTTCTACTGTTACTATATAGTAAAGTCATGATAATCAGATATACAAAGAGATCGTACGAAATGAACAAGCGTGACGCTTCTTTGACCGTTGGCAAAAGAACTCTCGGGAAGTTCATGATCGTGCAGTGGTAATATATATGCCGCGCGAGAGAAGAGTGGCGCGAGGTCATCACTTCACCATTCTAAGACATGATAATGACGTCATCTGCAGGCTGCGCTATTCGTTGCCAGCGACCCAGAGTGGAAATGTACATGCTCTGCAACGTAAATAACGGGGAAAATGACTGGAAAGCCATTATATCGGCGAGTACGTCGTTCTCTGAGGGTTTCTAATAATAATACGAGTTATACCTACCACCATGTACTTTTCTGCCATACTTTGCTTTTCCTTTCACCAAACTGCATTAGATCGAGGCAATATTTCAGTTTCACGTTTTACTGGGAATTCGTTACCGGCAAGTTTCTCTGCTTGATATTTCAGTGTTTTAAACAATTAACGTGTCGCACGCAGTCGGCGGATAATTTCATGCATCAATATACTTTATTCAAAAATCTAACTCACGTTATCAGGCATGGGTTGGTCGGACAGTACCTCAACTTGGGCGGACATGAGTTTGGGCGTTGGAGGCACGCAAGGGTGAACAATTTGAAATCTTTTCGAAATGATTGCAGATAACTGATTCATGAATCATGATCAACGCATGCTGATTGCTGTAACCATAATTACATAGACAAAGCGAATATCTATTGTTGTGAAATTGTGAAGTTGAGAAATGAAAATCTTTCCGAAATTCAAAACTGGTATTGGGTGGAAGACAAAAATCAGAACCTATCACGTACGTAAAAATAGCGCCAGACTGAAATTTGAAATTTCAATTATTCATTCTTATTAAGCTTGGTCTGAGGCCAAAAATTGGGAAATTTTAGCATACTCTTTTTAACTGGTCAGACACTATTTGAACGGACATGGGTGCAAGGTTCCCTAGCGCCCATGTTATGCTTGACCAAATACTCAAATAATGTCGGATAAGGTAGTTCTGCGACCTGCGTACCTATGGCATACTCAAAACGTTAAACGTTTGAACTTTTGAAACGTTTGAAATGACGACTGACATATAATTATACTAAGTTTAAACTTCATTTGACTCAGCCATATTACCTAACTCACGACTACGATAATATAACAAGGACATGTTTTGAACGAAGAATCTAGAAATGGTACGAATGTCAGGATGTACCCACGTACGTAGCTGCCTACACAGTACTCTCACCAGCCTTGTGCTCACTCCCATTTGCATATTGAAGATTTGGTAAAATATCAGGATCCAAGTGAATGTGGTTGAATTTGAATAACAAAGAACGTACACACGTATAGTAAGGTTAGGGTGCCTAACTGGCGTGTACATATTGGCTTTCTGGGAATTGTTTGGTGCTACATATTTTGTAGGTACCTGCTTCACCTTTACTCTCTCACCAGTCTCCTCAGTTCCTGAACAGTTCCATGACTCTCACACCAGTCCTTCACCAGTCTCCTCAATCCCTGACCAGTTCCTTCACTCTCCCACCAGTCCCTCAATCCCTGACCAGTCCCTTCACTATCCCACCAGTCCCTCACCAGTCTCCTCAATCCCAGTTCCTTCACCTTCCCACCAGTTCTCGTTTAACCGTCCTCTCCGTCACCAGTCCTTTCACTAGGGGATGGAGATGCGAGATCAGGTCTGGTTTGTCTCCTGGCATTGGAGAGCTCTCTACGAGGCACTCCAATGCACGTGGGTGTGAATGAGTCTCATTCCTCACCTTGAGTTTCGCCCGAGTAGAGTTGCAAGACTGCTACCATAGCTTCCGAACTGCCCTCTTTTTGAGAGGGCACCCTCTCATGCCCTCTTTTTGCCCTCCTTTTTAGGTCTTGCCCTCCGAGCCCTCCTTTTTGCCCTCTTTTACGCTCCATTTGCCCTCCTTTTTGACACTTCCCAAAATACACCTATTATTCACGGCCTAAAATAGGTCTTTTTTGGCGGTATTTTGGAAATACACCTATCAAGCACTATCTCGGATCGATTTTGAAAATACACTCTTACTGCATGGACATAATATAGTTAGAATATTGCCCTCCTTTTTCGTTGATTTGCCCTCCTTTTTGGGCCAAAAACTGCCCTCCGAACGGATTTTCAAAGGTCGGAAGCTATGACTGCTACAATCCTCGGGCTGAATTACGAGTTTGCAGCTGTCTAGTGTCTGGGAACTTCTGGGAAGTTCAATTTACATTATAAGTCAAGTCCGATTTCTTCTTTCTCCTGATTTGTTGCCACAATTAACAAAATGAAAATATGGTATTTTGGTTGAGTTCTAAAATGCAATTTCACGAAATTTTGAAATTATTACCCTCTCAATAAGAAAATATAACAATATAGTAACACCCTTGTTCCATATTGATATATTCGACTAGAATATTCGAGTCGAATATTTGACCTTGAAAAGATCCCAGAGACGCTCTGGGCTCCATATGCATATTTCCCAGTTGAACTTTTGGCACGCAGGGTGAATCGTAATTCAATTTTGAAAGACGACACGGCTGCAGAATGATACTCGATGGGCGAGCACATTATAATCACCTCAGTGTATAGTAATAGGGTAATAGAGTAATAGTATAATGATTAATGACTTACATGCACACACTTGCATCATACACGCAATATGGTTGATGGCGTTCAACTTCTGATCCGAAACTGGAAAGATCAGTGCGAAAATGGAATGAATGCAATTGAAATTATTATTTTTCTTGGGGTCCTTGTGATGATATATAGCTATATAGGCTAGAAGGAGTACCAGCATTCCTTATTTTGTATCGTGAACATTCCAAATTGATACCAACGTGTTTTGATAGCATTGATAGCTATAATTTCAATCTAATCAGATATTCCTCAATTGTCACTCAATTAGACTGTTTTGTTAATGAATTGACCGATATAATGAACGATGCCATAAACTTAAACATGACCGGGAGAAACCGTCTATCTGGGTTCCCCATACTATCTGGTCTCACCCATACAATCTGGTCTCCCCCGTACTATCTGGGCTCCCCCGTACTATCTGGTCTCCCCCGTACTATCTGGTCTCCCCCGTACTATCTGGGTTCCCCCATACTATCTGGTTTCCCCGGTACTATTTGGGCTCCCCCGTACTATCTGGTCTCCCCCGTACTATCTGGGCTCCCCCGTACTATCTGGACTCCCCCGTACTAACGTGGGCTCCCCCCATTTTTGTGCTCCCCATGTCAACTTGGGCTCCCCCGTAGTATCAGGGCTCCCCCATACTATCTGGGCTCCCCCGTACTATCAGAGCTCCCCCATACTATCTGGGCTCCCCCGTACTATCAGAGCTCCCCCATACCAACTTGGGCTCCCCCGAACCAACTTGGGCTCCCCCGAACTAACTTGGGCTCCCCAGTACCAAATTGGGCTCCTCCGTACTATCAGAGTATCAGGGTTCCCCCGTACTATACTACTATCTGGGCTTCCCCGTACTAACTTGGGCTCCCCCGTACTAACTTGGGCTCCCCCGTACTAACTTGGGCCCCCCCGTACTAACTTGGGCTCCCGCGTACTATCTAGGCTCCCCCGTACTATCTGGGCTCCCCCGTACTGCCGTGAGCTCCCCCAATGGGGGAGCTCACGGCCTTACCTTTCAAAAGTATTTTTCTTCCCGGTACTCACCAAATTTTTTCCCACCAAATCAAATGCTTTTTGTGGACCGCTCGCTTCGCTCGCCAAATGTCCATTAAGAGCAAATATTTCCATCATATTCAAGATAATGATATGAATGATTCATGGACAAATCCTGATGTTCTGATATAAACTTAGTACAACAGTAATTGTGTTAGGGGTCTGGGGGCTGCAGCCCCAACCAGACGTTTCGGGTAGATAGGAAAATCTGGTTTTCCCCATACATTTTTGCTGCCAATCTTGAGGCTGATTGCATGCCGCATGGAGAACTGATGCAAACGTAATTCTAACAGTTGTGAGCAAGGGTCTGGGGGCGGCAGCCCCATCCGCCAGACGTTTCAAGAAGATAGGAAAATCGTTTTCATTTGCCATTCTTTAGGCAACTAGCATCATGACCTCCCTACTTATATATATGTCAAACTTGCATCCAAAGCTCTATCAAAGTCTGGGAAGTAGGTAGATTCCTCACTACTGGGAAGTGGGATGATTCATTGCCACTGCGAAGTGGGAAAATTCCTTACTACCGGGAAGTGGGAAGATTCGTTGCCACTGGGAAGTAGGTAGATTCCTAACTACCGGGAAGTGGGAAGATTCGTTGCCACTGGGAAGTGGGAAGATTCGTTGCCACTGGGAAGTGGGAAGATTCGTTATCACTGGGAAGTAGGAAGAGTCCCCCACTACGAACTTGGGAAGATTCCCTGACCATTGGTAAGTGGGAAGATTCGTTGCCACTGGGAAGTAGGAAGATTCCTGACAATTGGGACGTGGGAAGATTCGTTGCTACTGGGAAGTGGGAAGATTCCAGGCCATTGGGAAGTGGGAAGATTCACACCACTGGGAAGTGGGAAGATTCCCAAGTACCGGGATATGGGAAGATTCGTTGCCACTGGGAAGTGGAAAGATTCTAACTACCGGAAGTGGGAAGATTCTGCCGCCACTGGGAAGTAGGAAGGTTCCCCGACCATTGGGAAGTGGGAAGATTCATACCACTGGGAAGATTCCCCAACTACCGGGATGTGGGATGATTCGTTGCCACTGGGAAGTGGATTCCTGACCATTGGGAAGTGGGAAGATTCCCATACCGGGATTGCCACTGGGAAGTGGGAAGATTCCTAACTACCGGTATGTGGGAAGATTCACGCCACTTTGCTTTGTGACTGATCAAAATGTTTGAAAATTTCAGATTTTCAGAAAATTTCCCGGTAGATCAAAAAAATTTCCCGGTACTCACGAGTACCCCGAGTACCGACTTTTGAAAGGTAAGCTCACGGCAGTCCCCCATGCCAACTTGGGCTCCCCCGTACTATCTGGGTCCCCCATACTATCTGGTCTCCCCCATACAATCTGGTCTCCCCCGTACTATCTGCGCTCCCCCGTACTATCTGGTCTCCCCCAGTCCCCCGTACTATCTGGGTTCACCCATACTATCTGGTTTCCCCGGTACTATTTGGGCTCCCCCGTACTATCTGGTCTCCCCCGTAGTTTCTGGGCTCCCCGTACTATCTGGGCTCCCCCGGTAATGTACTATCTGGTCTCCCCGTACTATCTGGTCTCCCCCATACTATCTGGGCTCCCCGTACTATCTGGTCTCCCCATACTATCTGGGCTCCCCGTACTATCTGGTCTCCCCCATACTATCTGGGCTCCCCGCACTATCAGGGCTCCCCCATACTATCTGGGCTCCCCGTACTATCTGGGCTCCCCGTACTATCTGGTCTCCCCATACTATCTGGTCTCCCCCATACTATCTGGGCTCCCCCGTACTATCTGGTCTCCCCCGTACTATCTGGTTTCCCCATACTATCTGGTCTCCCCCATACTATCTGGTCTCCCCCGTACTATCTGGGCTCCCCCGTACTATCTGGTCTCCCCCGTACTATCTGGTCTCCCCGTACTATCAGGGCTCCCCCATCCCAACCTGGGCTCCCCCGTACTATCTGGTCTCCCCGTACTATCTGGTTTCCCCATACTATCTGGTCTCCCCCATACTATCTGGTCTCCCCCGTACTATCTGGTATTCTGGTCTCCCCATACTATCTGGTCTCCCCCGTACTATCTGGTCTCCCCGTACTATCAGGGCTCCCCCATCCCAACCTGGGCTCCCCCATCCCAACTTGGGCTCCCCCGTACCAACTTGGGCTCCCCCGTACCAACTTGGGCTCCCCGGTACAATCTGGGCTCCTCTGTACTATCAGGGCTCCCCCGTACTATACTTTCATACTTTCATAATGTATGCTCAAGTCTTGGTCATGAGATGACGCACTACGATAATCTCATGATTTGATTAATTCATTATACAAGATTTGATTTAAGTTAAGATAGCTGATAGCTTTTTAATAGCGATACCAACTGTTCCAGTCGTATCATTTAAACTTAAGTTTTACAATTAGTTTTGTCATCGTAAATTATTGAGAGGGTACTATTGAAGTATTGGGTACTGGAGTACAATTGTCAGTATTTATATGAATTTTGAGAGAGAAGCAGAAATTTATCCAATATCCACTTCTTCGAACGACGCAAGTCCGTGTGTGTTTCTAATTCAAAGAGTGTGTAGGTACACACTGTACGCAGAACACAGCCGTGTAATAGGTTGTGTGTAGGTATATTAATTATCTCATTAAGTTCGTCATGAGAAAATCTCACAGAAAATATGCATATGGAACCAAGAGCAAATATCTCACCCAAATATCCGACTAATTAGCATTGGTGCCTGATCTAATCAAGGTATCAATTACCGCAAATATTCGAGTACAGCAGAGAAAATCTGTAAACACGTTGACAGATATTTTGCGCGGATATTTGCCCGAATATCCCAGAAATTCGACTCGAATTTTTACTCGAATTTCCTCTCGCGGATATTCGAGTAAAAATTCGACTAGAAATATGCATATGGAACAAGGGTGTAAGCAATATTAGCTCATTAGAATATTATGATAGCATGGTATCGATATAATAACTAAGTAAAAATGGGTAGACACCAGACGGACTTTAACAGATGTAGAAATTTCTAGGTAATGGTTTCGCACAAGCATAATGGGAGTCTAGTTTGATATCAATGGGAGTCTAGTTTGATAAGAATGGCAAAATGGTGAAATCAACCTGCGATGTTTGCCCTGCAAAAAATATATCATTGTCCTCTACGAACGAATAATGTCTCCTTTAGTTCACACAGTCTCTTTTAATAATGAATTTCGTCGAATTTTAGATTTTTTCCCTCCCCATTGGCCTTTTTGTGAATACAAAAAGGCAAATGAGAGGGTTGGCAGAGATCGTGGTCTGGGAGGGTGAGAAATAGAATATGTGTATATCAGGTCCAGTTTTGCAATACAACTTCTGTAATTTCTGGAAAGTGCCCGGATTGCTCCTTTATAATATCAGTCGCGAAAATGTCCCTCCCTCCGTCCCTCCGTCCCTCCGTCCCTCTGTCCCTCCGTCCCTCCGTCCCCATGTCACATAAATCTTCAAAATAACGAATTTCTTAATTCATGGAGCTGTCGGTTGTCAAAGTATAAATCTTATAGGTTGATCTGGCCCATCAGTGCCGCATGCTCGAATTCCTAAATTATGATAAGTTCTAAAATTAATTAGGCTGTTGAAGAATTCGTGTCTTAAAAAGTTAAAACCTTAGGTGTGAGTTGGGCGGTAGATTTGAGGAAAGGGCTTCGGTTTTGTACTAGTTTTAGTACAAAACTGCATAACTATTAGACTTATTGCTGGATTCGACAAAGTTTGATAAATACTATTCGCTGTGACTCTGTGAAAGGCGAATATTGCTTTTTGGAACAAAAGACAGCATTGAAACAGAATACATAAGCACGAAATTTGGAAGTCAGATAAAAATTGATATCAACTTAGTATAAACATTCAAGAAAATACATCGCGTGAATAAACGGTGACACAATTTGATGCGAAACGTAAACCAAATCAACAAAATGGCGCGAAATCTACAACGAACTGAGTACAACAATGAACGCGCGCGCAAGAATTTTAGAAGAAATGGCACGTGCCAATTCGTATCCTCGGTGGTCGCGCGCAGCACTCACATCGGAACAGTATTTATACTCTTATTACTCTATAACGACTGCGTTTTGTATTATCTTATTATGATGCTAAGGTTACATCAAGCACCGCGGGGGAGGGAAATTAAGCGCCTGCATACAGCCTACGGGAACAACAATAATTGTGTCGGTGCAGGCGCAATTCTTGTTTATTTGCTTGGTGTTCCTTAGTAGGAATTGGTATTGCCAATATCTAATATCCATCCACAAGTTCTTCATTTTTGCGGTTACTGGTTACGTGTTTATGCTTTACTCTGGTGTCACTCGTGCTCGTGCTTTCGTTAATAACGAAGTCTGCCATTTTCGTTCCCTGTAGTCTGTAGACCTGTTGAGGCATATCATCGTAAAACTCCCAAATCTGAAGCAATCAGATTTCACAAATTATTTGTCGGAAATAATTATGGACACAAGGACCCCCAGTGGTCATGTTGTATTTCACCAAATAATGTCCAATACAGTTTGCTTTCAGAGACAGGACTTTCAGAAAATAGAAATTACGATAGTGGTGTCACAATTCAGACAGTTTCTGTAGTCCTACTTTTCTCACCTGTTATTGTTGCTTCGTTGTTATTTGCTTGTTGACTCTTCCCTTCTATGTACGTAAGATGAGGGGATTTTGATCAATAATTGATAATAAATAAATTCCTCACTCCATATCAGTTCCAAAGTTCCATTGAAAATAAGAAATTTCTGTTTCCAAAAGTCCAACGTAGCCAAGTGCCAAATGTCAAAGGTTTCAAGTTCTCTTGATTACTCCATACTTTTGTACTTTAGCTTAAAGCTGCTGAAAAACTCTGCATGGATGTAGAATGTGGATTACCTGATAAACTGAATTAGTATTTACTGAGAATATGAAAGAAGGGATAGATTTTATGAAATATTTTAGTATTTTAAGATTTTACCCGGATGTACTGATCTCATATTTGCATTTTGCCATTGTTAAAAGGTTAGTCCAAATCTGCTTGCCCAAGAAATTGGAATGTTGGACGTTGGTAACTCCATTATTCCTTCAACCTAGCTGCTGCTTAAATGGTTGATTTGTCTAGATATCTGCGTTAAAAGTATCAAAATATTTACTAAGGCCCCTGTGATTATTTTTTAGTACCTATTGAAGTATATCAATGGATGTCACTGAATGTATTTACTTATTTAGTGAGCGTAGAGTGTAGACTGTTATGGGGGTGGTATGTCAATGGGAACTGTTGTGTATGGACGCATGAAGTGGAATTTAAGGTCAATTGATAAGTGATTATAACTCACCTGAATTATTAAAATCACTTACCATTACCATATTATTATCATGTAATCCTTTGAAATTACCTGCCACTGCTATGTACTCAGCGAAGTCTATAAAAGAGCACAGAAGACCCAGACCATTACTCTCTTCGTACGGTTCATAATCCTTTTGAAAGCCTGCAGTCACCACCAGTTGTTTATTGCCAGTGTAAACCACTGGTCGGTAGCCCCCTTCCTGTACTTGAGCTATACCAGCCTCTGATCTCCTCTCGGCAACAGATAAAATACTGTCTTCGGGCCTGTACTCGGTGATTGCATCAGATAGTGGTATGCCGTAGTCAATGGTATCCGAAGTGGAGTCTATCCAGGCGAACGTTGTACTCGAATTCAGAGTGTAGATGAGGGCTGTTGCCCATGTTGAATCGTCTGCCCAGGAATACTGATCGTACAAGGTATCCAATGCCTGAACGGTAAATGGACCAGTTAGTGTTTATTTATGACAAGAAAGTACTAAACTAGTCCATGAAAGCTCTTAAGCAGATAATGGGAATCTTTTCAGTAGTACAATTTGATAATCGCACTCCTGATACCTTCGCAAAGGCATCATCGCTAACTCTTCGACAATGGTACATGACATCGTGCACGTTTGGGACATTTGAATCTATTTCTGCCCTGGTCAGGTCGGGAATATAAGAATAATGTATATGGTCATGATAATTGGGGCCCAATTTAAAACGCAATGAGTTCACGCGGACGTTTTATAGAAATTAGGGGGTTCGAAGAAATTTATATTTAGACGGTATTTTGACTTAATTTCTTAATTTCTTTGAAATGATTTCAAATACGACAAATGCACGTGAAATTAGATCTGGGTGCTACATTTCAGCACGTGAGTTCACGTGGAAGATTTGTAGAAATTAATTCTAGTCATTCCAAGTTAGAATAACGTAGTTTTAGACTTCGTAAGGGTGAGTTACGTGGGTTGGACTTGTGTGTAGGCTATTAACGTGGGTTCAGACTATGTTAGGGCACGTTACGTGGGTTCTAACTGCGGACTGCCTTTGGGCAAGTTAAATTGGTTTGAACAACATAAATCTATCAAGAAATCACCATCAAAACCGTTGGACGGTTGGTCTAGTTACCCCCCCCCCGGGTTTGGATTACAACCGAACCTGAAAAGAGGCAAAGTGAACTGACCACATCCAAAGTCCAAACCAGCGGGGGGTTACTAGACCAACCGTCCAACGGTTTTGGTGGTTTATTAAAATATGTTAGTATTGTTATTTGTTATATCATTGAGAATTGAAAAGGAATTATATTTTCTATCTAACCTTTTCTTGTAAGTATCTTGTTGGAAAAACAGCAAGATCCATAGACAGCTTATAACAGAACGTCCACGTGTACTCTTCAGCAAGCCTGTCTGCTCTGGTTTCAATGTGATAGGCGTGATAATTGATAGATGACGGGTAACGTTGAGTGGAGAACTCCATTAATGCTGAACGCAAGTATAGAGGTGTCACATCCATGCACACTACTGCCGTAGTAGAGTAATTATGTGTAGGAGCTATCCTCCAGTCTCCAGTATCATCTGCTAGCACTCCTAGCTCAGTATTATCTGAGATTTTCCCGCAGCCCAGACAGGACAAGTCCTCTCCCATGTTGTTCATGAAGTATTCCTCGGAATTCAAATCAAGCTCTGCGCTCCAACTCATTTTTCCATCAGTTTTACGAAGTCCTATCCAAGCTTCATGTACCTTTTGAGAAAAGAGTTCCGCTGATGCCTGAGGGATTTATTAACCTGTCAGATAATCTGAGCTAGAGGATTAGGAATCAGCAATGCAACTACCCTTGCTTTAAAAAGAAAAAATGGCAAAACCCACACCATACCCTCCTACGATAGGCTGTTGGTTAAGTAGTTATAGTGTCGTGTGTGATTTATTCTTCGTGGACTCTGTTCTTCTTGCACTGTTTGTGAGAAGGAAAGGTCTGTAGATTGCTACATTGTGCAGTGTTAATTTTCAGTTTAATTTTTAGTGGTATAGGTCTTCACGAACGTGGCATCGGCCAATTAATTACCTCATCATTCAACTCTTTTGTCACCAGAAGTGCCGGACGATAGTAACGGTTCTGGCCCTCTTTGAAGTGAGCCAAAGCACACTCCCTCTCCGCTTCTTCGTATGTGAATTCGCCCTCACGAGTCAGTACCAGGAAGGGTTGCATCACTTTGCTGTAACGCTCAACCACCCACAAAACGTATTCCTTCATCAGCTCGGGGGAGCGCTTCAGTCCATCCAGACCACAAGTTTCACAAGGTCCATCTCCTTCTTCTTCCAGTGGCATGGAGATGGGATCTTCAGTTGGGAACGTATCTGCACTGGCATGATGCGAAGTGTACCAGCTGTTGTAGTCTTCATCTCCTAGTTCGTATGTGGAACAGATGAATCCAGAATATGAAGTGGAGTTTGCTTCTTGGTACATGCCACTGTCGAGGATAACGTGGGATACCACAGATGTACTCCTTGTCATTTCAGATTCGTTGGGTGTACCAGGATTGATGATCTTTCCTGACGCAGAGATCTTATTCTCTGTAACATAACTAGGAGTGATTGAGTAGCTATTGTCTGCCTTAGAATCCAACAATTCATCAGATTCAGAGTTAGATCGTCTGCTGTCTGCTTCCCTGGAAATAGAATATAAATCGGTGAGAAATTGCGTGGACAAATTCCATTGTTTTGATCTCTTGCCGTCCTATTAAAGGGGGAGTGAACTCATTTTTTCGACTATATTCTGTCAATCCCCAAGCAATAGCATCATCCCAAGGATCAATTATCCGGAAAAACGGGATTCCTAGTGTAATCCTATCCCGAGATATGGGGCGTTATGTAATTTGACCTGTGACGTCACTATGCGTCAGTCTGATACGCGCGCGTATATGAGATACATTATCAGCTATATATTGCCAGTGAAATATCACAGTATAATTTGAAACGTAGACATCTACTTAATTGAGGAAATTAAGTAATTTACTTGTACAGCTGACGTATTTTTTGTTTTTCTTATGATTTCCCGAGTGAAACATCCATTTAAATTCTAAGTTGGTAAATTGCTTTCATGGAGAATTAACTGATTTCAAAATACGTTTGTGTGTAACTACTATACTTATGGCTTGCTGTGTGTCTCATCCGAGTGAACTTGCTGTACCGTGTGAGGCATGCTAAACAAGGAATGAAAACTGTACAGGGAATCATATAATTTCTGTGTAGGTACCTTTAATGGGGAACGGACATTTCATCTCACCTTATTCTCACGACACTTCATCTCACGACACTTTATCTCGCAATATTATGTCAGCTCCATGCTAAGGTTAGGGTCTGGGTTAGGGTTGGGGTTAGAGTTTGGGTTAGGGTCAGGCTTAGGGTTTGGGTAAGAGTTATGGTTAGGGTCAGGACAGGGAGATGAAGTGTCCTGAGATGGTAGATTAGATTGGTACGACCAGTCAGCAGACACCAGTCATGACTGGTGTCTGTTGTCTGGTGACTGGTCGTACATATTCCAATGTGAATATGTGATGCATCACAAATTCACACTGGATTTTGGTGCTCATTCGTTGTTGGTGACCAAATATCAATGATCACTATCAATTAATTCGCATTGAATTACTTTATAAAGTTAAAACATCCCTTATGTTGTAAAGTAATAATAATGGAAGTATCAAAGTATGGACTGATTCTGTTGTAGGGATTACCTAGTACCTACTTTTTAGATATGTGGTAGTGTATTTGCAGTAAATACGTGAATACGTGAATAGAACTGAATAGAACGCAACAAAAATTAATCTTATTCAAAAGTATTTCTAAAGTGGGAAATCAATTTGATAATTAGATAATTGAACTAAATAAACCGCTTATATAACTTAAGGTATGAACTATGGTGCCAAAACTGTACATTGAAAGTCTAGACAGTCAAGTGACTCCAGTGGCAGTATGCATGGCAATGAGCTGCATTAGTAAATTAAGCCTAATTTCTCAATTTATGATATTGTAATTTGTAATTCCTGGTTAAATCCACCCTCCACAGTGTACCATGAGAAACTAGTATCGAATGAATAATGAAATGGGCTTAAATTTCTTCATATTTGTGTTTCACAAATTGCTTCTGGCAAGTAAATGTTTACTTTTCTACTGTATCGTAGGCTACAGCGCAGCGCAGACGGGTTGAGTTGACGCATAGTGACGTCACAACCTAATTAACTTTGACAGGCTATATCTCAAGTATCAAATTAGCTAGAGAGTTCGTTTCAACGGCAATCTTAATATTTCATGACTCCTTACCAGATTAGATCATAAAAATAAATATTCTTGGATATAGAAAATCGAGTTCACTCCCCCTTTAAGACTTGTTGGTGTGCTCTATCTTCTCAGTTTCAGACTCACGGTAATGAATGATGGGACCTACCATTTCGTTGGTTTGAAGTCAGGAGAATGTTCAAAGTTCAGGAAAGTGTTGGGACCCGGGAGAGGGTGCTCGTTTGAGCCGGTATCCCAAATGTACTCAGGATATCCTGCACCAGTCCGGCTCACTCCCACCAATCCAATCCACGCCTCCGCTGCACCAGCTGTAGTCAAGAGATCCAATACCTGCAACACAGACTGTCATGCTCGCATTGTCATAGCAACTTCTACTACTAGATGGGGGATGGGCCAGCGAGGGCCCAGGCGCGCCCAGGAGAGGGAGCTGCAGGCCGAGGCTAGCACGTTCCCGGGCTCCGGGATGGGAATTGTCATTGTATGTAATATCAAAACATGTGGCAGTATTTTAACAAAAATCACAGCGACGATTACTACTACAGCATTCAAATTTAACTCTTGCCTTTCTGCTCTGTGTCTCTGCTAGTATTACTGCAGGAAAAGCGCCATGAGCAGCGCACAAGTCTCTGTATTCCTCATACCCGATTCCTTCTGCTCCAACTTCTTCAATAAAACAATACAGTGAAGAATCAAATATATCAGTTCTGAATAATTGTGATTTTCTAAGATTTTATTTATTTAAATATTAATTCTTTTCTATGCTTTTATGATGGTTGTTGTTGATAATTCTCAAATACCTTCTGTTTGGGTCCTGGCTGTTGTGTAATACTTGAAAGTGAAGGGATGTTCTCCCCCTGCTTCCTTTGCGAGTAAGAAGCTTACCACTCTGCTAAGATCTCCAGTTAGAAGGAGCTTGTTCCAACTCTCCAGACCACCCCCGTCAGTGGAATGCACTATCGCTTGGCTGAGCAGGAGAGGGAGCAACATCCACGCCCAAAACATAGCCGTAATATGTTGGGAATGGGATCTTTGTACGGTTAAACCACCTCCAGAATTATCGGGCCATTTATTTACTGAAAATACTAAAATAGGCCTTTGAATCTTATCTGCTAGAAATGCGTAATATGCCAATCTGTAAGAACATACATCATTTTTTAAAAAGTTTTTTGCATCTTGAAAAGGCCCTCAAGTGATTGAAAATTAGTGAACTCACTACAAGATCATGAAGAAAAAACAAAGGCCACAAAAGATGAATGGATTGAACGAGAATAGAAAATTGAAAAGTTCAAAAGTTGAAATAAAGAATTAAATTTATTATCAATCCCACTCCTTTCTACTCATACTGTGAATTCAACTTCACCACAGTGAAAAACACTACCATTGGTTATCAGAATTGTCACGTGAATGGAAGAATTTCAGTGACGTATCAGCAAAGCATCGCGTGATACCTTTGACCAGTGCAATAATTTTCATTCCATGAAATAATAGGTAGGTAGGTTTATGAACGCGAACGGGAAAAATAGTTTCTACTTATTACTTAATCTACTCAATCCGAAATTTAAACATTTCCATGAGAAATTCCTGATTAATCTTTTGTTCATTTTTACACAGCATAGGTTATTTGACAAGGCTGAGAGGGACTATTATTAAAGTATTGAGTGGCTATTATGCATGTATTTACTTATTTATTACAAGTACTTTCCACTCATAAAAAGGGGATAACCCTACGGGGGCTTTTCAATTTATAATTTCCAGCACACAAAAAGTTATCCAATGGTATGATTTTATGAGGGGATTCTAGGTTTGCTGCCGCTGATCTAGAGTCTGGTTCCTGTTAATATTTACATTACCTCCTCCCCTCCCACTCAGGTACTATTTATCCTACCTCTCTCTCTCAGGTACTATTACCTCCTCCTCCCACTCAGGTACTTCCTCCCTCCACTCAGGTACTATTACCTCTCTCCCCTGCCACTCAGGTACTATTACCTCCTCCCACCTCCCTCCCACTCCCAAGTACTATTACCTCCTCCCCTCCCACTCAGGTACTATTACCTCTCCCATTCAGGTACTATTACCTCCTCCACCACATACCTCCCTCCCAAGGTACTCCTCCCTCCCACTCAGTACTATTACCTCCTCCCTCCCCACTTCAGGTAATATTACCTCCCCTCCCACCTGTACTATTACCTCCCTCCCACTCAGGTAGTATTACCTCCTCCCTCCCACCTGGTATTTACCTCCTCCCTCTCCACTCAGGTACATTCCTCCCACTTCCCAGGCCTATTACCTCTCTCCCTCCCACTTGTACTATTACTCCTCCCTCCTCCCACTCAGGTACTATTACCCATTACCTCCCCTGCCACTCAGGTACCTACCTTCCCTCCCATTCAGGTACTATTACCTCCTCCCACCTAGGTACCTCCCCTCCCCTGCCACTCAGGTACTATTACCTTATTACCTCCTCCCCCTGCCACTCAGGTACTATTACCTCCTCCATTCAGGTACTATTACCTCCCCCTCCCACCTCAGGTATTACCTCCCCCTCCCACTCAGGTAATATTACCTCCCCTCCCACTCAGGTACTATTACCTCCTCCCCCTCCCACTCAGGTACTATTACCTCCTCCCCCTCCCACTCAGGTAGTATTACCTCCTCCCCTCCCACTCAGGTACTATTACCTCCTCCCCCTCCCACTCAGGTACTATTACCTCCTCCCTCCCTGAACATCATCAACGATATCAAAATAGTACATACTGTGATTTTTTATACTTATCCCAATATTCCAACAGTGCAAGTGGAGTCCAAGCGAAGCACGATGTTGATGTCGAGTTTTACGGTTGAGGTTTCTGTCTTGGTGCTGGCGTGAATAGACTTCTTTTTCACGCCCACAGTGCCGTCGTAATTTGACATGTAAGTTAGCGTTTTTTCGTATTTTCAGCTTTATATAATCTATGATAATTAGTACGTTAGTGTCAGCCTTGTGATGAATTATAGGTGTAGGCTTATACGTTTAATTAGGTATTGACCCGCTAGGTTCTTGACATTCTGTTTAACCGGGTTGTTGCACAGCTTGTTGCTGACCTTGAGTAACTAACTGTATGATTAGCCTGGGAATGAATGTGTGGCTGAACAGGCAGATGCCTGCATCCTCCCATTCGTTTTAACTTTCACTCTCAAGTTTTAATAACGTAACATTTAGATGTTTTGCCCGATTTTAGCACTCAATGGTCTTTCACCTCTACTGAGCTCTTTCTTTTTCCTCTCCCTTTCCTTTAAACTGTATTGTGCAGGATTCCGGAGTCCTGGGTGGCCCAACCTTGCAGTTGTAAGCTGTGAGGGGTACGGTGGGCCGAAACCCCTCCGTTTCCCTTTGTCACCTGCTGATGGGACACCTACATCGCAGATGGCAGGGAAACCTTACAACTGTAGGGTAACGAATGATGAATCACAATTTAGTCTCTTCCCCCTCTTATGTCAATCCTTGAATTAGAAAATCGATATATACAGTATTTTGTTATGTTTGTAGTATACCCATACACCTCTATAGATAAGACAATGGATTCCATATATTCAACAATCTATTTTTCTCTGACTTGGAGTATTATAATACGAACACAGTTAACTTTCAAATTCATGGAACATTTCCCAGGTAAATACTGCTGTCCTTCGACTGCCCCCGTGCCCTCTGATTTTGTCCCACGGACTTGTCTACTTCTCTCATGCAGTATCAGTGCTCAACCAGACGACTTCACACTCACTATGGACTTTTGTAATTCATCAGCGTGATAAACTTTTTATCCAAGGCTATCGCTTTTTATTATTATAGTATATTACCACATACAAAACCGCAAGCGGTCGTCATAGCAACCCCCTCACAGAATCACAAGGGCACCGTTTTTTAATTGTGAGAGGTTATTATGATCTAAACATACTGATTGAGCGTCGAAAATAGAAATCATTATTGTTAAAATCGTTGAAATACTAATTTCCCTAATTTCTACAAAACGTCCACGTGTACTCACGCGCACTTCATTTCTATTGGCCATTTCTAGTTCTATTCAAGTACCAATTTCGTCAAAATTGGGATTCAGTCACTGTCGTATAGCATAACAGCCCTGCACTTTTGGAATTCGGCCTGAAATTGGATTTAGCCAAATTTTCTACTTCTGTGCGCGGCTCACATTTATGTTTTTGAGGGGCCACCACCTTAAATCGGGACGACTTGAAACTTTTTACCCTTGATATTTGACTGAGAAAGAACATTAATACGACCGGAAAAGATGGAGCAATTTTCGTGATTTGAGATATAGATGCTCAAAGTCACCATATTTTGTCCTAGTAAGGATCATCGATTTTTGGAGGCCTCCCACGACCTCATTTTTCACCAATCACCATGAAATTTCTTTTGTGGCTAAATCTCGAGGTTTAGATGCTACATAAGTGGGGAAATCATGGCGCGGCTGAAAACTTTTCAGATGCAGTGCTTCAAATTGGTCCAAAATGATTAGGGGGGGTCACGTTGAAAATATATTTTGACAAACCTAGACAAATTTGGTACCAAAATGATCAGCAAAATTTTCTGAGCAAGATAGCGTTTTTGGTTGAAAAACTTTTTCCGACCACAAAAAAAGTTTTTCGCGATGGT
Source organism: Beroe forskalii (assembly GCA_011033025.1). Classification (NCBI taxonomy): domain Eukaryota; kingdom Metazoa; phylum Ctenophora; class Nuda; order Beroida; family Beroidae; genus Beroe; species Beroe forskalii. The sequence goes on along the minus strand of WFMF01000532.1, from coordinate 35,527 downwards.
TACGCTACGCCGCGCGCAATTCACGCAACGCAGCCATATTCACTGACGCGCGCAAGTTTTGAAACTGCAGAAAAATCGAGCGCTGAAAATATTGGAAATCTTGAATTCGTCGTAATGCGCAAAATTAATTTCGCGTTTGCATCATTTTCTAAGTGTGAAGTATCAGTCATTTCAATACACATTTGAAGTTTTAACCTTCAAATCATGGATGAATTGCAATCAAATGACAGCCTTTTTCAGGGCTTAAAAGAAAATCTGACTAATATAGGCAAAATGCCTTCTGATACTTAACACTTATTTCAAGCAGAATTTTGGGAATCAATAAATCCTACCGAAATAACTGTTAGATCTGTACATAGTCTCATGTCAATGCATTTCTCAAGAAAAGGGGTCAACAGGGAGATGAGATCTAGAAAATGTGCTTCAACAGATCTGGGCATTGGGTGTGATTCCCAATACTTGAAATATATTGGGTTGAAGGACAAAAGGGTTACTGTTAAAACAAAAACTGACACTTATAGAAAATATGGAGTTTACTTGCCTGGGCCAGAATTGGTGGATGTTCTTAACTCTTGTTTCAATAAAATGGGCTGGGCTTATACTAAAAAGGAATGGGGTATTAAGTCAGTTTATGACAAAATTAGGCAAAAAATTAATAATGTTGGGCCTGGACTTGGTATTGATTTCATTTTGGACTCTATATTTGTTTATAGCAAATTCTGTCCTCCATTTATCACAGAATTTTACAAAGAGCAGCAAGTGGGTTCTTACCAAGTAGAGTCAGAGCCAGTTAGGCCCAAAAGGGTTGTGAATGGTAGCAAATCAAATTCTAGAAATGCATCTGTACATATGAAAACAACTGTAAAGAAGGTGAAACGGTCTAATAAATTTCACTCATTCACGGGGCTTAAGGGAAATAGGGGGAATCAGCTTGTGTCAATTCGCCGGAGTACTACATGGAGGAGGGTGCAGCAAATTCAAAACCTTCGCTCTAAAAACAAAAACTTGGTAGATATGAATGCTCACCTTACAGTTACCAAGCATAATGAAATTGATAATCTTCGGGCTGAGATAGAATCATTGAAAGTTGAGCATGAGAGGAAAATTCTGGCTTTGGATAATGAATTGAAACAGTGTTATGAAAATTTGCAACATTCTCTTGGAGAAATTGATGATTTAAAGCAGGAGGCAGCTGAAAAATTGAATGAAATTGAGGAATTTGAGGTGATAAACCTACAAAAAGTGGCTGAGTGTGAGGATGAATTTCCTCTGATAGATATGCGGGATGGTAGAAATAGCATAAATCCTAAAGTCATTAAAGGGCTGGCCATACTGCGCAGTGAGTGTAATGTTTCTTATAACAAGGCTGTCCCAATTTTAGTACATATTGGTAACACAGTTTTTGGGCAAAAATGGGAACTTGGGAAATCATTTGTTGACCCTTCCCGCAAAAGGAAGCGGTTACTTCTTCCCAATTCTGAAGTCTCCTCTGTGGAAGGGCCACCACAAAAAATCACTAAAATGACTGCACCATCAAAAAATTTCATGAAAAACATTGATAAAAAGTTCATGGTGCCACAGTCTTTAAAGGCAACATTTAATGAGGTTAAAAGTGATAATAATATAACCACTACACTTCAATTGGACCATATGTCATATAATAGGAAAAAGGCACTAACAACAGGTGTAATTAATGCTGTGCAGGAACCTGGGGATGATAATCCTACTTTGCATGCTAGAAGTTTAGGTTTGACTGATGTCTGTGACACAACTGCTCAGGGAACATTTCATGAAATTTCCCAGAGATTAAGACTTGGGGCTGTGCTGACTTCACCAAGCATGGATGAAAATGACATAATGGCATCAATTAAACAAATACTCAAATATTAAAACGCCTTGAGTTTGTTGTTGCTGATGGTGCAAGTTCTATGGCACCAATAGCTGGTCTTATAAATGAATGGAAAAAGAATTTAAATGTTGATTCTTCAGTTTTGTATATACACTGTAATGCCCATGTTGTTGTTGCCCTTGATGCTGCTATTGAAATTCAATTGTTACACATCGAAGAATTTATGGATATTACTACTCATGTTGTACGTGACTTTAACAAAAGTTTTTTCAAAAAAAGTAATTCTGCTATTCTAACCATGATCCGCGCTATTTTTCTAAATGTTGGACAATCTAAGAAAAATGAAGAATGGGCCTGCAAATCTGAGTTTCAAAGTTTTTTAGCTCAAATCGATCATGAAAATGATCGAAACATGTTTTTCAATCCAAAATCATCTCGTTTTGGTAAGTATGCTGAAATGGCATTTATTCTTGCTTATAACTTCAATGACATGAAAACTTTTTTTGACACTACATATAAAGCTAATAGAATGTTTAAATCTTGTTCAACTTACATGGCTTGCCCTATGTTCTATGAAATTTTGCTAGCTCTAAGCACAATTCTTTATCATATTCTGGGGCCTTTTTTGGTTGCCATTGGGGCAGAGACTCAGTATGGTTATAGAAATTTGAGCCACGAGGAACTTCTCAAGTATTATCCTAAATTGATTATTCAATTGAAACAACTTGCTGTTGATCCTAATCCACTACTTGAACCTAAAAGGCTACAATACCTTGATGAATTTGAAACAATCTCCAAGATATCTAATAAAACATCTAACCTCATGTTTGAAAAAATATTTGAAAGAATTTCTAATGCAGCTGAAAATGATATAAACTTGGACATAATCAAAGCTATTTTGCCTTTATTCTGTGAAGAATTTGTTATTGCTCTTAATAGACAAGTTAGTAGTTTTTACATTGGCCAAGATTCAGTGGTTCAAAAACTTCACAATGCTGACCCTAAAAAGCTTGCATCTGTGCCCACAACAGCACTGACAGTAGAGCACAGTGTTGGAACAGCCAGGCAATCAATTGCTGGGGCTCAAACAGCTAGTATATCTTATCATTCAAGTAAACAAATTATCAAATCTAGCCCCTTTATTAAAGAAATGATTAAATTGGATGACACTGCTTTCAATAACCTAAGAAAGGAAAATAGAAAATCTCAGCAAGTAAAATTTGCATTGCAGTGTACAGAAGTTGATAAGGAGAAACTGAAAAATGAGCAAAAACAAAAGTACCTGAAATCTGTTGCAGAAAAGGGGAAACATTTGGAAAAAAAGAGGCAGCTAGTAATTTCTGTTAAAGAATATGGTGGACCTGCATGTTCACCATCTGATGTAGAAAAATTGTATGACAAAATATCTTCTTTGTCAGTTGGTGAACAGTGCAAAATTTTGTACAATGAAATCAAGTATCAGAAAATTGTATTAAATGCTAATCATTGTGTTGATGAAAATCTTTTTAAATGCAAATATTTGTGTAAGGAAACTAGGAAATATATCAATTACCAACCTGATGTCTTGCTGAAAAATCTTCTAGTGATTGTCAGACCATCTTCTGACGACAATCAATTTTCTGATGTGAATGTTGAAGCCATTGTAAAAAAAGCTCAATTGTACCACCAGCAGATGATGAAATACCCTCACAGAGCTGAAGAGGTGCATGCATCTCCTTCAGAGGTGCATGCATCTCCTTCAGAGGATAGTTCCAAATCATCTGAACTTAATTTTGATGGCATAGCTATTTCCAACTATGTAGCATGTTTTTTCTCTGGTGATAATGAGCCATGGTACATTGGCATTGTCACTAATAAATTTGATAATAGATCATGTGAAGAGTGTAAAAGTAGTAAAGAGTTTAATAGGGGATTAGGATCCAGTTGTTATCAAGTAAGATTTTTGTCAAAATTTAAAAAAAATGTTGTTAAAGGGGGAGTGAACTCATTTTTTCGACTATATTCAGTCAATCCCCAAGCAATAGCATCATCCCAAGGATCAATTATCCGGAAAAACGGGATTCCTAGTGTAATCCTATCCCGAGATATGGGGCGTTATGTAATTTGACCTGTGACGTCACTATGCGTCAGTCTGATACGCGCGCGTATATGAGATACATTATCAGCTATATATTGCCAGTGAAATATCACAGTATAATAGAGAATATGAAACGTAGACATCTACTTAATTGAGGAAATTAAGTAATTTACTTGTACAGCTGACGTATTTTTTGTTTTTTCTTATGATTTCCCGAGTGGAACATCCATTTAAATTCTAAGTTGGTAAATTGCTTTCATGGAGAATTAACTGATTTCAAAATACGTTTGTGTGTAACTACTATACTTATGGCTTGCTGTGTGTCTCATCCGAGTGAAGTCAGTTTATTGGGTCCTTGCTGTACCGTGTGAGGCATGCTAAACAAGGAATGAAAACTGTACAGGGAATCATATAATTTCTGTGTAGGTACCTTTAATGGGGAACGGACATTTCATCTCACCTTATTCTCACGACACTTCATCTCACGACACTTTATCTCGCAATATTATGTCAGCTCCATGCTAAGGTTAGGGTCTGGGTTAGGGTTGGGGTTAGAGTTTGGGTTAGGGTCAGGCTTAGGGTTTGGGTAAGGGTTATGGTTAGGGTCAGGACAGGGAGATGAAGTGTCCTGAGATGGTAGATTAGATTGGTACGACCAGTCAGCAGACACCAGTCATGACTGGTGTCTGCTGTCTGGTGACTGGTCGTACATATTCCAATGTGAATATGTGATGCATCACAAATTCACACTGGATTTTGGTGCTCATTCGTTGTTGGTGACCAAATATCAATGATCACTATCAATTAATTCGCATTGAATTACTTTATAAAGTTAAAACATCCCTTATGTTGTAAAAGTAAAGTAATAATAATGGAAGTATCAAAGTATGGACTGATTCTGTTGTAGGGATTACCTAGTACCTACTTTTTAGATATGTGGTAGTGTATTTGCAGTAAATACGTGAATACGTGAATAGAACTGAATAGAACGCAACAAAAATTAATCTTATTCAAAAGTATTTCTAAAGTGGGAAATCAATTTGATAATTAGATAATTGAACTAAATAAACCGCTTATATAACTTAAGGTATGAACTATGGTGCCAAAACTGTACATTGAAAGTCTAGACAGTCAAGTGACTCCAGTGGCAGTATGCATGGCAATGAGCTGCATTAGTAAATTAAGCCTAATTTCTCAATTTATGATATTGTAATTTGTAATTCCTGGTTAAATCCACCCTCCACAGTGTACCATGAGAAACTAGTATCGAATGAATAATGAAATGGGCTTAAATTTCTTCATATTTGTGTTTCACAAATTGCTTCTGGCAAGTAAATGTTTACTTTTCTACTGTATCGTAGGCTACAGCGCAGCGCAGACGGGTTGAGTTGACGCATAGTGACGTCACAACCTAATTAACTTTGACAGGCTATATCTCAAGTATCAAATTAGCTAGAGAGTTCGTTTCAACGGCAATCTTAATATTTCATGACTCCTTACCAGATTAGATCATAAAAATAAATATTCTTGGATATAAAAAATCGAGTTCACTCCCCCTTTAATGTTTTCATCATGAAAGATAAAAGTACTTATCACATTTCTCCATGTCAAGTCTTAACTTGTGACCCCAAAGTTGCTGTAACACCAATAAAAGGCAGTCAGAGGGTCCAATATAAAGTCTTAAACTCTGTTGAAATTGATCAGGCCCTTGAACTAAATCCTCTTTACAGAGCTATTTATAATGATTCTCAGAACTAAAATATGATGTAAAAAAATATGTATAATAATAGAACCAAAAAACATGAGCCAAATTATATGAAGTCTTCTCAAGGTTTAGTCTATTACCTGGCTAGGTAAATGACACCTTGTTAAGGTGATAATTGAGTAATTAAATCAAAACAATATGATTAATAATTGCTGATTCATTCAACAAGTACTTCACATCAGTTGCAGTCAAACTTAATGAATGTAATCCCTCAGCTGATGGCATTCCTGTATTGGAAGTCCCACACTTTAGTAAGTTTATCAATAAACGAGTTAGTGAAACCATGTACTTTGAACCATGCTCTCATGATGAAATTGATTCCATAATTACACAGCTGGATGGTGGAAAGGCTAGTGATATACCCATAAGAGTACTCAAAGCTTGTAAACAAATATTTATACCTCACTTGACCAATTTTACAATGCATTTATTGGGCTTGGTGTTTTCCCTGATTCCTTAAAGATTGGTCAAATCACTCCTATTTTTAAAAAGGGTGACCCTCAGCTGCTACAAAATTATAGACCAATTTCTACACTCCCATGCTTGGGAAAAATTTTTGAAAAGGTTATCTATTCTCGTGTTTACAAATTTTGCATATCCAAAAAAATAATTTATGAAAACCAATTTGGTTTTCGAGGTCACCACTCAACAACTCATGCCGTTAACTATTCTGTGGATAAAATAATTCATAATATTGAACACAAGAATCACATTCTTGGAATTTTTATTGACCTTAGTAAAGCATTTGACACTATTAACCATAATAATTTGTTATACAAACTTGAAAACTATGGTATACGAGGTATAACACTTAGCTTATTAAAGAGTTATATGGCTAACCGCAAACAGTTATTAACCAATTTTAATGGAATGAAATCCGATCTAGAATCAGTTGTTTATGGTGTTCCACAGGGCTCTGTACTAGGACCTCTGCTTTTCCTTATATACATTAATGATATTGTGCAATCATCAGCTCTTGGTCACTTTGTGTTGTTTGCTGATGATACTAATATTTTGTTACTGGCCAATCTGAAAGGGAAGTTTTTGAAAAAAGGCAATAAGCTTCTACAAGAGATCAGCCTCTACATGATGAGCAATCAACTACACATCAATACCGAAAAGTGTGTATATATGCACTTTAGACCTAGGATTAATAATAGTGAAAGAAAAAACATGTGCTAGAACAAGAGTTGTTGGGTGTGACCACACTTTGATGTTGAATGGATTTAAAGTTAAAAAACTGATCGAGCTAGATTTCTTGGTATAGTCCTTGATGAGAACCTAACATGGGATATGCACCTTGAGCATCTTGAGCAAAAATTGAACAGTTGTATCATAACTATTAAAAGAATCAAAAAGTTCATTCCAAATGACCACTTTAAGAAGCTTTATCACACTCTCTTTGAATCGCACCTTACTTATGGCATAACATCCTGGGGCTCCTGCTCCCCGCATAAAATTGACAAAATTTTTTCCATTCAGAAACGGTGCCTTCGTCTTCTGTTTGGGAAAAAGCTTAACTTTGACCATGCTGAATTTTATAAAACATGTGCTAGAGTCAGATCATATGATGATCAAATGCAACCAAAAAAACTTTTTACTTGAACACACTAAACCATTATTTAAGGAACACAGCTTGCTCACTGTTCAAAATCTGCAAAAACTTTATTGCATGAATGAAATCTTTAAAATTCAAAAATATCGGTATCCAATTTCTCTTTGTAACTTTCTAAAACCTCAATGTGATACCCCTAGGCAATGCAGGAAAAACCTGCTTTCATTGCCTAACTATCACCTACTCACCTCCAGGTACCAATTTTTATTTCATGGCATTGGTATCTGGAACAAAATTGTTCCTGCACTCAATTTCCTTTGTGATTTTTCTATCTCCTCAAGTTTCTTCAAAATAAATGTAAAGAAATTTTAATGAAAAAATCAGAACAATGGCAACTCAATTCTTTGGGAGAAACACAACTTAAACTAGTTAGCAAAATCAGGTTATACTATTACCTTACTAGCTTCTTAGTAATTGTATTTAATCAGTTTTTTTTTAATTTTTAATAATTGTTAAATAGCTTGAAGAGTTGAATAAGTAACTTAATTCTCATACTTATTGTTAGTTTGGTTTAAGATCAAAGTAAGCTGACATTATTTTAATGGTTACTAACTAGGGGTTTGATATCATTACAACATTATTTTATTTGGATATCATGACAACAGTTTTTAATTTCTATATAATGTATCAATTATTTATATAATATGATATATAATTATTATTTATAATTTCTGCTGTTTTTCGTTAATTCAGCCTGTATTTTATTTATTTATTAATTTTAATTAAATTATTTCGTAATGCTATGGATATTTGGCAGCTACTTTATTTCGAAGTGCTATTTGATTTCAATTTAATCTAATTTAATCAACCTTGTTGAAGTTGTACCAAAGGTGATATTCAAGTTATTAGACAGATATTTCCCTCACCAGCAACGCAAAAGCAATTGATATTAAGTTTGTATAACTACCTAAAACCTAAAATTTATTTGTATTAGGTTACTTAAATTATTACGTCATGTTACCCTATTAATATTATTATAACTTTATAATGATATATGTATATTTGCTTTTATAGCCTGGGTTGTATATATGGTTCTTATTTTCATACCTAGTTAGGTTACTAAAACCTAAAATTTATAATTCACGTCATGTTACCCATTCATTATATATGTTACCTAATTTTCATTGATGATGTTTTTATTTGAAACATTAATTGTAAAATATAACATTTTGGTTTTTTATTACATTTTAAAAAAAAAAAAAAAAAAATATAATGGAAATGACAGTTTGCATGCCAGGTGAGATTTGATAATTTAAATGAAAATGACAGTTTGCATGGGAGCATCTTATTTAAAACATATGGTGTTCTGCTATCTCCTGTCACAAATTTTCATTCTTACCTCATCTGTGCCTGCTATGAGCTGTCTCAAATTTAATAATGATACTGAAAAATAACAGTACCTTAGTGGTATAAATTATGGTTTGTATTTATTAAGGAGAGACAAATGAAGGTCTGTATTAATTAAGGTTCTGAAAATTCTCCCAGGAATCATCCAAATTTTCACGAATTTGCAGCCTCTTTTTGTGTCTTCATTTTTCACTAACAAAATCACTGAAAGGCGATGATTTTTTGCAATTGAATGGGAATTTATTATTGATGAACTTTTAAAACTTGCTAAGTGAAACGCTTGTAGCTAAATAAAAACGTATTTAGATACACATATTTGCAAATGGGTCAATGAGCATCCTGGAATCAACTCCTTGCTCTCTGCAGCGTCGTACAGCATCCGTTTTAATGCCAGCTGCTCTCCATCCGGATTTAATCAAGTCCTTCCCTTAATCAATACCATAATTTGAATCGAAAACATGCTGAGGTTTGATGGATAATAGATATAAAAGAAGGGTAGAAGGGTGGAGACAGGAAATTTCTTGAAACTGTTAAAATTGATTTTAGAAATTACGGTCAGTATAATTTAAGGTTTGTACAATTTAAGGTGTGTACTATTTAAGGTTAGAAAGTTGCTGATGACCTTAATAAGTACAAACCATAATTTATACCACTAAGGTATGAGCCAAAATTTATTAAGTCTTTTCAAGGTTTAGTCTATTACCTGGCTAGGTAAATGACACCTTGTTGAGGTGATAATTGAGTAGTAACTTAACAAAATCAAAAAATAATATTTGAGCAAAATTTCGCATTAATAAAAAATGACAGTTTGCATGCCAGGTGAGATTTGATAATTTAATGAAAATGACAGTTTGCATGGGAGCATCTTATTTAAAACATATGGTGTTCTGCTATCTCCTGTCTCAAATTTTCATTCTTACCTCATCTGTGCCTGCTATGAGCTGTCTTGGATTTCATTGTTACATCATGTACATGTTTAACAATTTCCTGTCTCTTCTTTTCTTGGTTCCTATATTTTTTTAATTCACTGCCTTGATATACCTGCATACCTTATTTTATAAATTAATTAATTTATAATTCATAATTTATAATTTATAATTTATAATTTATAATTTATAATTTATAATTTATAATTTATAATTTATAATTTATAACTTATAATTTATAATTTGTAATTTATAATTTATAATTTATAATTTATAATTTATAATTTATAATTTAATTAATCACTCTTTTCATCACTTTCTGGTAGCATGTCTTTAGTTTTATACTTTTATAAGGATTGCCTTTTTATTTAGGTTTTCTGCTATCTGCAGTTATAATTAGTTGACTTACTGCATTACATGACTTACTGCATTACATGACTACTGCATGGCTTTCATCTTTCATTTTCATCAATTTTCTTTCATACTATGTATTTGTGAATGCATTTAAAAAGCTTCAAGTGCAAAATTTAATTAATTTATTTATCTATATAGGACATTCCATATTTTCTGTAAATAAACTTTTTTATTGCTAATAACCTTCTCAGTTGGTTTTTTAACTGAGGCACTCTAGTATACAATAAACATTAGCTTTTCGCTTGAAAATGGGAGTTTACATGGTCTTGAGCCTTACAACTATAATGAGCCATTCATATAATAATATATGTTTGTTAGATTTTACAACATGTCAGTGCCAGCAATACAGTGTGGCTTATTACCACAATGCAATACCCATACTATGCCCCAGGCCCCCAATTTGCGCTACCAATCTAAGAGTTTTAAAGAGCAATTTTCAATCCAAATTTCAGCCTTTTTTGGTTAAGCTAATTGTTTGAATCAACTAGAGTGTAAACCACATCTCAGGATCCCAACGACTGAGACAGGTTCACATGAAACACACAGTTTCAGTTTAGTCAGAAGAGTTGATTTTTGGTTATCAATTTTTCTAAGGCAACAAAGTACTCAGTTTTATGCAAAGTGAAATTGAATGGTGCAAGAAATTGCAGTAAATGTTCACACTGTGTCAAGCTGTTCAATCCAAACCTAGAAGCATAGTACCACCTGCCTTAAGTTCAGTGCTGTTAGTAGGTCGGTTTCTTTGTGAACCTGGGTAGGTGAGGGCACTTATTAAAAGTAACAAGAATTGCAAAGGAAAAAATATGCCTACATAATACAGTTAGAAAACCATTTCTGGCCTTGCTATCAGACTTGCATTTTGTAAGGAATGGGCTCTAATATAAACTTATCACCATACTCGAATTTGAATTTGAAAATATTGCAAAGTTTTTTTGCTGAACATATTTTTGAATCTTGCTGTTGTAATTGATGTTAACGATATTTAATATTTAATAGTATAGATGAAAGACGGAAAACTTGCCCACCGACCCTGTATCAAAGGCTACTAAAAACTTAAAAAGGTTTGTCCTTGCTCAATGCTCATCTTGTATTTCTTAACACCCTATTGCCCATTTTTACTGCCTGTGCTCAACCATGGTAAAGTCAAATTGATTTTTTCAGACTAGTCTCTGCTATAATTTTAAGCAACTGCAGCCATCATTTGGGACTCAATGAATGCTTAAATCTAGACTGACATTTGGAGTCGATAGGGAGTTAATTTACCCCCCCCCCCCAAATGGATAATATCCCTCAAACCCCCTCAAAATAAACCAAAACATTGCCAACAGGGAGTTTATTTTGAGGGGGTTGGCCCCCAATATTTGCAGGTGGTACCTTGAGATAGATTTTCCTTGTTCAATATCAATATTATCTAGTGCTATTTTCATTTCATTCTCAGCCTACCAGTACAGACTCAGCACTGAAAAGGCAGAGGAGGGGCCATACCGAGACCATTGCCTGCAGCCTCACCAGGCTGCTACGTTATGCTTCTGACTCATCAGAGCTCCCACATTGCAGCAAACGGTACGTCAGTTAGTGCCTCTTACTGTTGCGAAACTGGTGATTACTAGCACACTGGACTGAGATTCCAATGGCACAACACTGTAGCATTGTGGGTCTATGAAACTTACACTTATTCTTTTCAGATGGGTTCCTGTGGATGTAGTGTGCAGCCATCTGGGCATCGAGGAGAGGGACTTTCTCACTACCTACCGCAAAGAGTTATTCAATGGCAAGGTTATTTAAGTTGCTGGTAAACACTTTCTCCATTTATTTGTGCTTATTGTATTTATCAACTGGCTATAGCGAGACTTACAAGCCAGGAAGCCAGTAGCAGTACCAATTGTATCTTTGAGCTACTTATGAACCTATGTTGACACTGCTAGATTGCTAATAACTTCCGTAAAGCTGTAGTTTTAACTACCAGCAGTAACTGCTCTAACTTCAGTTCATGGCATTACACACTTTTCCGAGCTAGTTTGGCTAAACACCCCTAGTTTTTTTCCCACAGGGGCCTTTTGAAAACTAGGGGGGCCAAAATCTACACAACCAAAATTTTCGTATCCTTAATTTTCACTATTTTTTGCATAAATAAACAACCAAAATCATGTTTAATTGATTATATTAAAAGGTGGGGTCCAAAAAAATTTCTGTCTGACTGAATTTAATCTTTAACTTCATTGATGGGAAGCTGACTCTTTACGCAGTCCAAAACAACCTTGGAATTTACAAATATTTATTTCATTATATCCCCTAATGGCTAAAAAGCGTCCACGTTTACTCAGATGCTTCACGAGTTCATCGTTTATACTAATTATTAATTCAAACAGCGTATCACCGAATATTAGGGCTACGGTTAGCCTCCCCCCCTCTCCCCATGCATCTTAATTTCTCTGTGCTCTTGATCATTCTCCATTTTTCAGTGTTTTCTGTGCGTTGTTAGAAGACTGCGGGTATCTTGCTGGTATACTTGACACCACTCAGCTACACAACCGACTGTTACCTGGTGTCCTGCTGATGTACCTACATCGTACAAGACAACCCTTTCTGCCTGGTGAACCTGGCACTGAAACTATCTGTGGGTGCACCTCCTTGTCCCCTGCTGACTGCGAGGCCTACCTCGTACCATTGTCGTCTGATGATCATGGATTACCCACGATTCCTACTTGCTGATGTACATGTAGATGTACTCCCCAGTATTCAACTATTAATGGGGGATTTGTTATAGGTAATTTTTATACTATGTTATTACCTACTTATTTCCTAACAAAACATGACATCTGTTTTTCGCAGACATTGGCTGGATCATTGTAACAATAAATTCTGAAATTAGTGCTGCTTTCAATGATAAGTTGATGAAACTATATATGAACGTACCATTTCAAAATCCCTGAGACATTATACTTTAACTAAACACCTCAAATCCAAATTCAAGTGATAACCGTGCGGTTATGTTTCAGGTCTGAGTGCCGTGAATGCCTGTGTGGAGTACCTGACACCAGTGTACACGCCCGATTGATGACTGCGTGGAGTCCCTGACACCAGTGTACACGCCCGATTGATGACTGCGTGGAGTCCCTGACACCAGTGTACACGCCCGATTGATGACTGCGTGGAGTACCTGACACCAGTGTACACGCCCGATTGATGACTGCGTGGAGTCCCTGACACCAGTGTACACGCCCGATTGATGACTGCGGAGTACCTGACACCAGTGTACACGCCCGATTGATGACTGCGTGGAGTACCTGACACCAGTGTACACGCCCGATTGATGACTGCGTGGAGTACCTGACACCAGTGTACACGCCCGATTGATGACTGACACCAGTGTACACGCCCGATTGATGACTGCGTGGAGTACCTGACACCAGTGTACACGCCCGATTGATGACTGCGTGGAGTCCCTGACACCAGTGTACACGCCCGATTGATGACTGCGTGGAGTACCTGACACCAGTGTACACGCCCGATTGATGACTGCGTGGAGTACCTGACACCAGTGTACACGCCCGATTGATGACTGCGTGGAGTACCTGACACCAGTGTACACGCCCGATTGATGACTGCGTGGAGTCCCTGACACCAGTGTACACGCCCGATTGATGACTGCGTGGAGTACCTGACACCAGTGTACACGCCCGATTGATGACTGCGTGGAGTACCTGACACCAGTGTACACGCCCGATTGATGACTGCGTGGAGTACCTGACATCCGCTGCGAGTGCAAGAGGGACTCCCTCGCTCACTCCTCTCCTGCACTTTTCTCTACTTCAACCTACCACATCCCCAAACAACCCTGATGATCATAAAGGGAGGCGGCTTGAAGATGGTGCTACCTCCCTCTACCTTCCCGTACCCCACAGCAGGATGGCGTCATTCCTGACCTACCCCTCTCTCTTCCAACATCCAATGCAGCTGACACCATTCAGAATCTAGCGATGCTCCAATTCCGCAACTCTTATTTCGAATGAAATGCTAGCCGATTGGCCTTCCTTAGTTTTTGTGTGAAAATACTTTATGTTACAGTTCTGTATGGAAGGCGCCAAATAGAATATGTGTGCAAATGACTAAAGTTCATAACTTGAAAATTCTTCACCACAATGCTTCCATGAATTCAGTCTTGTAGAATTTAGTAGCAGCAATACTTTTACATTGTATTCACATAATTTGTCGATCATGTTGCAAACGTGTGTTGAAATTTACGCGCATATCATTTGCGCGGCAATTTGAAGATGTTTTTGCGCAATTACATGCTGCGTGCTGACATTCGTGTATGATCTGAGAATGAGTTTTTATTAAAGTTCTAACTCCAAATCTACAAGCCGGATCGGGCTGAAACTTTCAGAGAAGTTGGAGAACAACATTTGAAAATTCATAAGCGAAAAAGAATTTTGAAAATTGATCCAGGTGACGATATATAAGCAATTTAGTTTCAAGGCAGTAGCCATTTTGGCCATAACTTCCGTTATGAGTTAAATTTTCAAAATCCCTCCGCTTTAAATATGCTACATTGTGTTCTGTAGCACATATCCAAATTTCAGACCAATCCGACCAGTAGATTTGGAGTTATGTTGATTTGAATGCAAAATTATGTGTTTCACTTTTTCTCGTAAATTCGTGCTACTGTAGTACTTTGTGCGCAAATTATGCAAAATTACGCGAGTTGTGACCCCCCTAAAATGATGTTTATCGCTAAAATCGTGATTTTATCGATTATCATGACGTCCTAACAGCAAAAAATTCGTTCCGCGAAACTTCCTACATAGCCTATTAATTTCAATTTTCGATTTCCCAAAAATAGGCGTTTATTAATAACGTTATTTTTCGGTATGAAGCTTTCGAGATAGGGAACGGCACTTTTTCGAAGCATTATACTGTTAAGGTTACGTGAATGATGTACATTTAAAGTGACGTTGCAGCAGTTTTAATAACCGTCGCATTCTTTCTCATATTATTAACATGGGTTTTACAGTAATTGTAAAGAACGCCTAAAACCGAAGTAATCGAAATTTCTTTGATTTATGCTAGTCAGACCATCGCTTAGCCAAGTTTACCAACTTATTACCAAAAAATATGGAGAAAAGAACAAAAAATTACCATTTCTAAGTAAATTTTGCACTAAATGTGATAAAAATTTAATAAATTGCTTAAACGGGGAGGGTGCTTTTTAAGTGTACCTGGCCTGGACATTTTCCTTGAAAATTGCTATCATCTCCCCCCCCCCCCGCTTATTAGCTACTGCAGAGTAGTGTTAATGTCCTGGCAAGGTTACGTTCAAGGGGAGGATATCTAGAGAATTTGGTATACGCATTCACTCGAGAGGGGTCGACTCCTTCGTAAAATTTGACGAGGAATCGTTAAAGATTGGTTTCGTAGCTCTCAGATGCTTCCTTCACCATTTTCAAATGAAAGTTTTTTTCTTTTATTCTTACTGTGAGGGGGTTGCCGTGCCGTCCTTGTCAGGACGGAAATGACTATCAACGGAAATGATAATCAACGCTACTAAACTCAAAACCCTATTTGATTTTCATACGACTGTAGCGAGTTTTTATATTTTTATGAGTTCCATTAGGGGCAAAGTTTAAGAGTGTATTCCGGCATGATATTTGTTTTCACGTGTGATTCAAATGACAATGTGATTCAAGTGTGATTAACTGTGATTAAAGTGTAGTAATTACTAAGTTTCAAATTTATTTCCTTCTTTTTATACGGTTGTTCTCAATTCTCTTTCAATCTCATTGGAGATAATCATGGTAGCTATATTATTCATCCAGAGCTTTGTGGCTCGAACCAGACGCCCCGATATCCCATGGTTAGGGGACGAGGACCAGTATATCAAGGAGCCTGTCTTGGGGACCTTAGTCTTTTCATAATTGGTTAGGGGAGTCCACCTTCCCAAGTAATAAAATAATAATAAAAGATGTGTTGGTTTTCGAAGGCGCCAATAACTTTTTAGATTAGTGATTAATAATAGAATAGGAAAGCTTTAAGATGAATGAGCAGTGTCAATGACAAATATTCAGACCCTCTCGAAGTATTTAAAGTAAATTTCGTTATCTGAGCATCGGGTGGGGGTTTTACATCGAACTGCCGCTGCTGGGCCCATGCCCATAAAGCAAACTCCCCAAACTGCACAGATTACAGACAGCAGATTTTGGGCTTTGAGGATGTCTTATGTCATTCAGATGACATTTACTGAACTGTTTAACTGTGACTCTGTGAGAACGTCCACATATTACGCAATCATTTTTTGGCCATTTTATTTTTAGCCCCCCTCCTTCCCAAAATTAATCATTGCCCACCCCCCCCCCCTTCTTGAGTAGGTTATGAACAGTGTAGAAAATATTGAGGAAAGTTTTGAAAAAGGTTGCTTTTGAGTCGGTTTCTTTGAAATTTTGTCATAAAATACACATAATTTGTGGCAAAAATACCTATAATTTGTGGCAAAAAACTCGTGTCGAATATTCCCTCCCCATAATCAAACGTTATCATTTGAAAAAAACAGATTCCCGTATAATATGATTACGTAATAATATTATGTGAACGATCCCTAACAGCGAATTCATCGATTGGATGAATGGACGATGCTCACAGGGAATTTATTATACTTATAGTTATTAACTTATGAACAATACGCCGCTCGATTGAATTAAAATCCTTTTTTGCAGAAAACAAAAATCAGATCACGATTATATGAACATCGACAACAAAATTCAAAGATTGCCAATCAAGTTTGTACTCCATCAAAACAAAAAAGGAACTTTATAGAATAAGAAGCTTTTTTTTCGCGACAAATATTACTACTTTACTTTTTTTCGATTAAATTCAATTCCATTTTCAATTTTTACAGCACATTGAAATATATAGGACCATCTAACTCTACTTCATTAACTTTATACTTTTATATTAATGAGGCTTTTAGGTTGTACTGAGGGTGGGCACCAAGACAAATCTGAAACCTGTTAAGAGGGCCTCCCGTCAAAGACTAAACATGAAAGTATTTAATTAAATTAATTTTGTTCATCATGCTCACTAATTCTGTTCTAGAAATTCATTCTCAAAGCTCGGCTTATTTATTTAACAGGTTGCAAGTCGCCTTTGAATTTGGAGAGTTGGAGGTGTAGCACTTTGAGATACATTATATTTATCTATTTGAACTTGTAAGAAAAACAGAGCAGTTGAAACTCAACTTTGCGTGTTTTTTGTAAGCGCGTAGTATACTTATAGGCAATAGATATATGAATAAAATGTCTGTACGGCCCACAAACAGTTTATGGCTGCCGAGGAGAGGAGAAATTAAGGGGTAAACTTAAATTGGCCAAAAATTGATTACGTAATATGTGAACGATACCTTATGGTTAAGGCCAGGACATTGAGATGAAGTACCGACTGCCGTTAGGCCAATTAAAAACTCAAAGTTCAATGGTATGCCCCTTTGGCTATGCGCTATAGTCTAGTCTCTGCAATCACCATAATAAAATAAATAATTCCACGTTAAATCAACAGCCAGGCGTTAAAATGGACCAAAGATTTGTGAAAGGCACCTTACTCCCAATTATCAAAACTAAATCTCGTTATCAAATACCGCAGTATACCGCAGGCGCACCTGCGGATCTAATTCGGCAGGATTTGCCTTGAAGACAAATATCGCATTTTGAGGCACTGATTTGAATCCATATCAATCCTGCGAAAAAGATGGCCGATCCTGCTTAATCCAGTTCACTAAATTACATAATTATATTAAGTCTTGTTGATGAATACTGCGAATTGTGGTCAAATCCTGCGCCGTCCCACCACCGACAGAGGCATGATTATACCATTTCGGCAGGTTTCTCCGGGGGGGGATCATGGATTAAGTGCAAGACACGAGGGGTACTAAGTGATTTTATGCCCAATTTTGAAATACCACCCACCACCCCTTCAGATAATCCCATGAACTAAGTGATATTTGGCACCATTTGTAGTGAACCACCCCAAAATTAGCATAAAAACCTATCCAAGCGGCAGATTGTCCCCTGTACTAACTGATATTTGTCACTATTTGAAGGTACCCACCCCTAAACGCTGCAGATTGTCTCATGTACTAACTGAAATTTGTCATGTTTTGTAGGGACCCACCCCAAAATGAGCAGTTTTTCCCGTGTACTAACTGAAATTTAATACAATTTGTGGGGACCCACCCCAAAATAATGACGTCATCTGGCAAAAAAGTGCCCAAATATGGAAAAATATGCCATTTGGACTAAGTGATTATGATTTTCCCATAAGGCGACCACCTCAGTTAGTACAGTGGACTAAGTGATTTCGCCAAGGGCCAAACACCACCCACCCCGGCCTCGTGTCTTGCACTTAGTCCCTGATCCCCCCCGGTTTCTCCTCCAAAATTCAAATTCAATTTTCGCGGGTTGCTGGTCAAAAGCGCAGGATTTAGGACTAAAATTCTGGAAGTTCTGGAGATTTGATTAAGGCAGTCGTGAATTGTTCCGCAGGATTATTGATTAACTTGAGGTGTAAACTAATTGCATTTACACCAATTTTCTGTAGCACTATCATATGTTTATATGTACATTCTTACATTCCCTTACACACAATATTTTGTGCACACCACGAACTTTGCTCTCTTGTTGTAGACTTTGCTTCGCAGACACATAAAATGTGAAAATTTAGAAATTTGAATGACATTTAATCGTCATTCACAAATTGTCATTTGCGAGTGACAAATGGAAAATGACAAATAGAAAAATGGCAAATTACAGCAATTAGTCCCCAAAAACCAGAAAAGTGTGGCTAAAACCGGCGATTGTCACCAAAACAGGGAGAATGTCAACAAAAAATTAGCCGACACCTGGCCAAAAAATAAAAACCTCATATTTAAACGGATTTTCTGTGAATGCTGCATATCTTCTGTAGGTGAGTTATCGCACTTTCATTGCAATTGTATGCTATAATACCTACACGGGCTTAACGCTCCTCTGAAAGCAGGTCAGTAGGTAGGTATAAGGTACTCATCGAGCTGATAATCATACAATCATGTTTTAAATCCTAACAAGGTCCTCCTCACGAAGTGCACCCGGGTGGGTTCCAGCAGAACGCTCCACTTCGAGGGTTGCCATCGCATTCCGAAAGGGATGGTGATGGTCTGTGGATTTTGCACTAAAAGGTTCTGAACGAGAAACTGCAAGCGGCTTAAACGAAACACTTGTTTCAACACACGCAACTAAACCCTCTCATGAGAACTAATGATATGGTTATCACGCCTGCACTCTTTTACAACAACAAGACAGCAGACAGCTTGTTAATTTGATTAATGAATCACATTTAACACATACTATGAGATCACCATCAGCAAAAAATTATGCAGTTCCGACTTCCGCTTCCGCTTCCAGTTCAGTTTAGGAAGTTGTTTGTCGCTTTATGTTGCCGTACGATGTATGACCCATTGACCCACTGCCGCCAGCTGTGAAGTGCCGATTGTCAGGAGGGTCTGGGCTCTGGCAACGGCTAACAAATTTCATGCTAAACCTCATGGTAATTATTGGAGGGTTACAGGGCTACTCTGTGCATTGCAATGAAAGTGTGGATTGTTGAACATTCAAAAGTTACGTGTATTGGACGCACAATGAAACATTGTGTAACGATTACTGAATTACTGATTAGATTTAGATGTTCAAACCTCACCTTGGTGAAGAATCGGTCAGACAACATGGAATGGCCCTTCAACAATCATAGTTGAAATCGTCAAATATATTATGACCAAATGTGACATGACTTCCTCGATACCTACTTATTAATAACCCTTTAAATAGGTAGTGTTCGTGGAGACAAGTTGAGTCGAGTCGAGTCAAGTCGAGTCAAGTCGAGTCAATTCGAGTCAAGTCGAGTCAAGTCGAGTCAAGTCGAGTCAAGTCGAGTCAAGTCGAGTCAAGTCGAGTCAAGTCGATTTAAGTCGAGTCAAGTCGAGTCAAGTCGAGTCAAGTCGAGTCAAGTCGAGTCAAGTCGAGTCAAGTCGAGTCAAGTCGAGTCAAGTCGAGTCAAATCGAGTCAAATCGAGTCAAGCGAGTCAAGTCGAATCAAGTCGAGTCAAGTCGAGTCAAGTCGAGTCAAGTCAAGTCGAGTCAAGTCGAGTCAAGTCAAGTCAAGTCAAGTCGAGTCAAGTCGAGTCAAGTCGAGTCAAGTCGAGTCAAGTCGAGTCAAGTCGAGTCAAGTCGAGTCAAGTCGAGTCAAGTCGAGTCAAGTCGAGTCAAGTCGAGTCAAGTCAAGTCGAGTCAAGTCGAGTCAAGTCGAGTCAAGTCGAGTCAAATCGAGTCAAGTCGAGTCAAGTCGAGTCAAGTCGAGTCAAGTCGAGTCAATTCGAGTCAATTCGAGTCAAGTCGAGTCAAGTCGAGTCAAGACGAGTCAAGTCGAGTCAAGTCGAGTCAAGTCGAGTCAAGTCGAGTCAAGTCGAGTCAAGTCGAGTCAAGTCGAGTCAAGTCGAGTCAAGTCGAGTCAAGTCGAGTCAAGTCGAGTCAAGTCGAGTCAAGTCGAGTCAAGTCGAGTCAAGTCGAGTCAAGTCGAGTCAAGTCGAGTCTAGTCGAGTCAAGTCGAGTCAAGTCGAGTCAAGTCGAGTCAAGTCGAGTCAAGTCGAGTCGAGTCAAGTCGAGTCAAGTCGAGTCAAGTCGAGTCAAGTCGAGTCAAGTCGAGTCAATTCGAGTCAAGTCGAGTCAAGTCGAGTCAAGACGAGTCAAGTCGAGTCAAGTCGAGTCAAGTCGAGTCAAGTCGAGTCAAGTCGAGTCAAGTCGAGTCAAGTCGAGTCAAGTCGAGTCAAGTCGAGTCAAGTCGAGTCAAGTCGAGTCAAGTCGAGTCAAGTCGAGTCCAGTCGAGTCCAGTCGAGTCAAGTCGAGTCAAGTCGAGTCAAGTCGAGTCAAGTCGATTCAAGTCGAGTAAAGTCGAGTCAAGTCGAGTCAAGTCGAGTCAAGTCAAGACTCAAGTTAAGTCGAGTCAAGTTGAGTCAAGTCGAGTCAAGTCGAGTCAACTAGTCAAGTCGAGTCAAGTCGAGTCAAGTCGAGTCAAGTCGAGTCAAGTCGAGTCAAGTTGAGTCAAGTCGAGTCAAGTTGAGTCAAGTCGAGTCAAGCTGTCGATCCAAGTCGAGTCAAGTCGAGTCAAGTCGAGTCAAGTCGAGTCAAGTCGAGTCAAATCGAGTCAAATCGAGTCAAGCGAGTCAAGTCGAATCAAGTCGAGTCAAGTCGAGTCAAGTCGAGTCAAGTCGAGTCAAGTCAAGTCAAGTCGAGTCAAGTCGAGTCAAGTCAAGTCAAGTCGAGTCAAGTCGAGTCAAGTCGAGTCAAGTCGAGTCAAGTCGAGTCAAGTCGAGTCAAGTCGAGTCAAGTCGAGTCAAGTCGAGTCAAGTCGATGTTGAAAAGGGATAAAACTAGGGTTAAGTTTGGTTCGGGCCGAGGGGTCTATTATGGGCTTACCTAAGTGTCACTGCTCGAGTAAAACAACGGATTGTTCAAAAGATAAAACAATACTAATTAGTTGACAGTCAATAAAATCTCCTGCCTAATAAGGTCACTTATAGTTAACAAGTTCCCTTAACGTAACTAACTTATAGTTAACAAGTTCGTTACAGTTCCCTTCGGAAGTCGCTTATAGTGAACAAGCTTCTTCTATGCCACAAGGTCACTTATAGTTAACAAGTTCCCTTTACGTAACTAACTTATAGTTAACAAGTTCGTTACAGTTCCCTTCAGAAGTCGCTTATAGTTAACAAGCTTCTTCTATGCCACAAGGTAACTTATAGTTAACAAGTTTCCTTCTGCAACCAACTTATAGTTAACAAGTTTGTCACAGCTCCCTTCAGAGGTTGCTTATAGTTAACAAGCTTCCTCTATGCCCACGAAACTGAAAGGTAAGAAATAGCTCCGGACCGCCCCTTATATACAACTCGTCTGTGGCTCATAACACGTGAGAAATGCTGCGTCAAGGTCACGTGGACAGTCACGTGTGTGCTAAAAATAGCCTAATCTAGATTCAAATGTTACGCCCATACGTTAAGTATTGACAGCCAAACTGCCAGTATCCTTTTCACTATCAAATAGGAGCAAATGCAGCATATACAGGGAATACCTACATAAGGTGAAGTATGGCATTTGAAGTAGATAAACGAAACATGTGCTATTTTTAGATTGCATATTTGACTGCGTATGTGATCATGATATTTATTAACAGATTACGTAATCGGGCATTAAGTATTTTGTTATACACATTCCTTTGGTGTTCATGGGCGTGTGCAACTGTTTCTATTTTTAGCTAATTAGCTTCACCTTACAACATCGAGTCAAGTCGAGTCAAGTCGAGTCAAGTCGAGTCAAGTCGAGTCAAATCGAGTCAAATCGAGTCAAGTCGAGTCAAGTCGAGTCAAGTCGAGTCAAGTCGAGCCACCTGAGTCAGTCGAGTCAAGTCGAGTCAAGTCGAGTCAAGACGAGTCAAGTCGAGTCAAGTCGAGTCAAGTCGAGTCAAGTCGAGTCAAGTCGAGTCAAGTCGAGTCAAGTCGAGTCAAGTCGAGTCAAGTCGAGTCAAGTCGAGTCGAGTCAAGTCGAGTCAAGCGGAGTCAAGTCGAGTCAAGTCGAGTCAAGTCGAGTCAAGTCGAGCCGTCGAGTCAAGTCGAGTCAAGTCGAGTCAAGTCGAGTCAAGTCGAGTCAAGTCGAGTCAAGTCGAGTCAAGTCGAGTCAAGTCGAGTCAAGTCGAGTCAAGTCGAGTCATGTCGAGTCAAGTCGAGTCAATTCGTGGAGTGAAGTCGTCGATTCAAGTCGTCGAGTCAAGTCATCGAGTCAAGTCTTCGAGTCAAGTCGTCGAGTCAAGTCGTCGAGTCAAGTCGTCGAGTCAAGTCGAGTCAAGTCGAGTCAAGTCGAGTCAAGTCGAGTCAAGTCGAGTCAAGTCGAGTCAAGTAGAGTCAAGTCGAGTCAAGTCGAGTCAAGTCGAGTCAAGTCGAGTCAGGTCGAGTCAAGTCGAGTCAATGCGAGTCAAGTCGAGTCAAGTTGAGTCAAGTCAAGTCAAGTCGAGTCACGTCGAGTCATGTCGAGTCAAGTCGAGTCAAGTCGAGTCAAGTCGAGTCAAGTCGAGTCAAGTCGAGTCAAGTCGAGTCAAATCGAGTCAAGTCGAGTCAAGTCGAGTCAAGTCGAGTCAAGTCGAGTCAAGTCGAGTCAAGTCGAGTCAAGTCGAGTCAAGTTTTCAATACACACTCTTAGTGTTTTCTTATAAACTGGCAACTTCTGTCATTTTGGGATTTTCTGCCGGTTTTTGAGTAGTTTTTGATGGCTTACTGCCTTTTGACGAATTTTGCCGGTTCTTGGAAGGGTCTTGGCAGATTTTTGTCGTTTTTAGAGTAAAAGCCGGGGTTAGTTCCCACAATAGAATAGCTACAGTGACGGATATAAATGACAAATATTCTAATTTTTCTTTACATTATTCCTATTGTCCTATATTTCCTTACCAGAGTTTGAGAAAACTCAAAAACAGAAAAACCTGCGAATCTAGGAGAGATTTCAGCCGATAGAGATGTTTATACTGCCAAATTACTGAATAAATTTGCTTGTTAATACGAAGGCTTAGGTAGATAGTTAGAGTCAAATCCTGCCAATTAAGGTTTGAAACAGCTATAATGTAGTTACTACTAATCAAATCATGCTTCAGATGAAGACGTCCAAATTTAGCAGAGAATCCTGCGAAATTACTGGACATCGCGTTGTTGAGGGCATGCTTTGAGCCAATTTGGCAGGATTAGTGGATAAATAATTACAATCAAATCCTGCCAAATCGGTGAATTATACTGCGAACAATCCTGCCTTAATTAGATCACCTGGCAGGCACGATAAATTGGCAGGATTCATTCAAATTAGGCGGAATTTAACATTAAATCGGCAGGGGCACCTGCTGGAAGGGGGTATTGTATCGCGTCTTACTTTTGAACATCTTAATAAACTTAAAGTAAAATAAAATATTATCATAAATAGCTGTCATTTACATCTAAAGTCAGCAGGATTCCTATTGGCGGCGTATAAACGTAGGTATAAGCTTACCCATAGGATCCCGTAATCACGAGCTTGTATAAATACAATTATTGTATAGTGCACAACAGTACATTGCAATGTTGTACATTAACATCATACATTTACACATTGCACCCCATAAATTACAATGTAGAACTACTGTAATTGATCAATACCGAAAAAATAAACTAAACAAAATCCACATCGTAACCAGTTTAGAGCTCTGGGACTTGCAACTGATTCAGATAGATGTTACAAATTGCGACTGCGAGTGTAATTAAAGTCAACGTGCTGACGCCAGTGATCATTTTGGCGAAACACGGTACCAGTTTTATATCTCTAAGGATTATCTCATAATCCAACTTGACACGAGCTATATGCAGCATTAAATCTGATATCAGTGTCTATCACTCAATCTGAAACCAGTATTCATAATGGCTCGATCAGACACGGACAGTGACACCAATGATTCACACAAAGCCATTGATACCTATGACTCAACCTGACACCTGTGTTCAGTGACCTAATCTTTATCTTTCACTTGATACCTACAGCCAAATTTCCTCTTCGGTGATGCCGCTTTTCAGAGTTATACGAAGCAATTTGCGCTAAGCCACCTTCGATTCGACCCCATGTTCCTTGCGCGGCTTCCTGATTGCAGGGCATCTCGAAGCTTCCTAGGGAGATCGTAATAAGCTCTTCCAAGGTGTCATGGCTCTCTGGTACGACTGAGGAGAGAGTGTATTGAGGGGAGGATTTGTCGACAAGGGAGGATGGATTGGATATTTATGACATGGATGTTCTTAATTAAAAATTAGTATCCGCATATCTCAACGCTCAGCACAGATAGCAATTTCGTCAATTTTTCAAGCCAATATCTTCAACAAGAAATGATACTCACAATTGCCTGTTTTTGTCTTTGATAATCACTCCTGTGCCTTGACGTGCATACTGTTGATGGTAGTAATGCCGTTGTTGTTGTTGTTGCTGTTGAAGTTAAAATGCTACGGGTGTTGGTGTTGTTCTTAGCATTCTCTATGTCCGCTTGTTTCAACCTTCAGGTCTGTTATCTTGATGCCACGAGTTTTACGACGTTCCTGCAGTAATGGAGAAATGGTATTGGTAACAGAGACAGGGGTTGGGGTAGGGGGTTGCGTTGAGGCTGACGGCGACGAACCCAAAAAGGGGATTCATTTAAGAACATTTTCAAAAGTTTGCAGTACTCCAGCCCCCAAGAATACGAGCATATTTGCTAGCTGTTTTCATAAAAACTGTACGACTTTATTAGTTTATTTTCTTCAATTTTGCCTGCTCCTGGATCACTGCATCGATAGCTGTCCTAAGGGGCCATCCAGAAATGAGCTCATCACTTGGGTATGTATGTTCTGGAAATGATGAGATAGCGATGAGGTAGTATGTATGTATGTTCAAAAAAGGTCGATTTTTATGATCTGATTTCTAGATGGCTCCCTTATTGTGCGACAAGACTCGTCAGGGGAAATAAACCTGGGCGATCATTTATTAATTGACGACTTCGAGAAATGTAATGGGTCTGCATAGACTTAGATTGATGGTCGACTTGTTTTCAAGTCGACCTAAGTCGACCTAATATGGACATTCAATTTTCAACCTTAAAAAGGGGGAGTTGGAGCAATGGAAAAAGCATGAAACCTAACGGAAATTGAGAAAACGGGACAGAACAGTAAAAACAGCAAAAAAAACAGGCGGGACACTTACTTCTTTGCGGGGTCTATTTTGAAGCAGAGGAGGACAGAGTAGCGGTTCTTCACCCTCCTCATTACCACACGGAAAACGTTGACCCGCTCTGCGACGTGCTCGAGGATTCATCATCACATCGTTAGTGCTCGTCGTGTGCTTACTGATGGGAGAGTAATACGTTACGTTGCCCCATATCTATGGGATTGACATCTAAACTCGAGACATAGTTAACAGGTAGCGCAGTGGTTTAGGGCGTCGTACTTTCAATCGAGAGGTTGGTGGTTCGATTCCCGGCCTTGCCTACCGTGCTAAGGGTGAGAACTCTCACCTAGGCAGCCACACGGTTCACTCAGCCGAGCGTACAGGAAACTGTGCGGGAGGGTTAAATGAGGAGCTGCCCATTGCAGCGAAGTCTCGGGCGAAGAAAGTATGGATTACACTTCCTTAACCGTCACTGGCTTGATTACTTGAACCCTTCGATTCCTGTCATTGGCTGTAACGCATATGTGTGCAGATCGCTCGATACGGAGGGCTCGATAACCTTACATACTAACAATTGCGCGCGCAACTCTTTTATACAGTAAGTTACTGTATAAAAGAGTTGCGCGCGCAAGTGTTAGTATGTAAGGTTATCGAGCCCTCCGTATCGAGCGATCTGCACACATATGGGTTACAGCTGTTGGAATAGAAGTAAAACCTTCAAAAAAATTTAAAAAAAAACAGCTGTTCAGCGGATCTGAGGGGAATTTCTAGAGATTTAGAGAAGGTACTGCCACAATCCTCGCAATTAGGGGTCGAATTAAGGGGTGTTGCACTCTGATTTTCTGTGTGGCAAGCAAAGCGCGAAAAACTGCCATTTAACTATATTTGCCCGTCGATACCACACGCAGAAACTAGCCGGAACAAACGAATAAACCCGAATCAAGGTTGGGGTGTGGTTTGATCCAGTTGATTCGCTTGTTTCAGATTTTTTCGCTTGCTTCGAGTTGATTCGCTTGTTTCGGGGGGGGTTTGAGTTGGTTTGGGTGGCGCTGTATCAACGTATATTTGCCACGCTCACTAGTGTGGCAACTTGGCAAGCACTGTATCGAAGGTCTATTGATTTATGAGGTGTTCTAGCAGAATTTTCATGGAATGGTCTATGGTCATGACCATAGGGATTAATTATCGAGAGTAGACCTTACGAGCAGTGTGGTAGCCACACTCGTTTTTCACACTGCCACACTCAATTGTCACACTGCCACACTGTGTGGCAAATTTTTTATTGCCACACTGCCACACTCGCTGTAAGGTCAGCACTAATGGGATAGTGTGGCAATGTAGACCTTACGAGTCATGACTGCCACATTATGATTAGATTTTTCTGGTGTATAACCGTACATGAACTTACTTTTGATGAAATTACCTAGCATAATTGTATTGGCTTATTAAAGCGAGGTGAAACAAATGTTGGTTAAAGTCTTTATCATCGACGTTCAGGGGGTTAATCGCTAAATTATCATCGAGGGCGAAGCCCGAGATGATAATTGGAGTTAAATCCGAGACCGAAGGTCGAGGATTTTACGAGCAATTAACACCCGAAACGGAGATGATAAAGTTCAATATTTTACCACGACATACAATATGACACATGTGAATATGCATTAAAATTGCATAATTAGCCGATATTTGATATAATTTACTCATTAACATCTTTTTTTAAATCGGTGAGACGGTGTATCATATCTGTAAAATTAAGAAGGAATGTATACTAAGTAGTGAATCTGGCATTCTGGCACACAGCCTGCATATTTCAAAAGTCACGTAGTCTGTTACGAAGTTTATACCAAGACGTCATGAAAAATCATTGTCACGTTTTCAGTATGAGCGGCGAGGCCCCAATAAAAAGACACAAGGAGATTGATCGCTCGATAATCAAAAATTAACCACACTATAGTTTTTTTATTATATTATTTGCATATCGAGGAACTTGCCATATAGGTCCAGTTTTACCGAACGTTTAGACAATGTCCTTGGTTATGGGACACACTCAATGTCGAACCAAGTCAGGACTACTCGATACCCAAAAAGTTTTGCAGCATAAACTGCGAGTGTGTACCATTTCCAACTAACCTCAAGTGGTTAGTTGGTGGAGCTGTAGTAGAGATTCCTTGGGTGTGTAGGTGGTGGGAGGCAAAAGAAACCAGCAATTGAAATACATAACTGCACCCTGTATGAATACAATAAGCTTGCTGCAGCGAAAGGCTGCTCCATGAGGTAGACCAAAGCGGAGCGATAGCATATGTAAAGCAATAGCATAATCTTTTAAACTAAAAAAGGGTAATAACTTCTAAAGTTGAGGCATTATCAATAAACTTAATAGAAGACATAAAAGGTACTAACTCCTAAAGTTATCAATTGACCGGAACAAGACCTAATATAATCATAGAAGACCTATTGTAGTTAAAGAAGTGACCTAATAAAGATAGGTAATGGAGTGTCGTTAGAGAATTAGTAAAAAGATCAATAAGGCAATATAGGCGTCATAATACGAAATATTGCACTAAAAGAATTTGAAATATACATGCACAGTTTCCCTTAGAAAGATAAGACAGCTGGCAGAAAACAGGGGCTAAAGTTCCAGGTAGGTTGAAGGGGAGGAGCAAAAATAACCAAAAAAAACCTACTGTCCTAGTCCACGAAGAAATTTATCCATCTTTATCCCTTAAAAATAGCTTGCATAAACACTGGAGCTAAAAATCCAACATTATCCCTTAAAAATAGCATGCATAAACACCTGAGCTAAAAATCCAACAGCAGATGGAGCTAAAAATCCAACAGCAGATGGTGTGAGCAATCCTCAGACAAAGAGAGCGGTCAATATCCTAATCCTCAATAGAATACAGTCCAGCTCCTCAATCATCAAAGTCCAGGAATGAGTTGTAGAGTGGTAGTGAAAGCAGAAAATAGAGTAACTCTGGAGGAGAGCATGAAGCTGAATGGAAGGAATCATGTCTCTGGGCCGAGATAGCAGGGCAGAAATACAGGATATGATTGTTGTCTTGAAGAGTCATGGAGCAGAGATTACAGATAGGAGACTCGATTAAATTGATGGAGAAGAGAAATGAACGCAATGGTGCTTTATTGTCGAGAAATGAAGCAAGAATCCTTGAGTGCTTCCTGTTGCTCTGTTGAGTTGAGAAAAATAATTGGTATATGAAGGACTCGCAAAGGAACACAGTAGATTATGTAGAGGATTGGAGGTGATAAATGATTCTGTGCTCAAGAATCTTTGGTTGCTCATAATGAAAGACAGTTTCTTCTTCATGAGATGACAAGGAAGAGGAACTTGAGAAACAATGGAATGTGTTGTACCTAGTTTAGCCATTTGGTCTGCAATTTCATTTCCAGGAATTCCAACATGACCTCTTAGCCAAGTTACTTCAACAGATGTAGATGTGGATGCTAGATTGTTTAGTAAATCAACTGTTTCAATGCAAAGTTTGCTGACTGATGATTCAGCTGACAGGCAAGATATGACTGATAAGCAGTCTGTGAAGAAAATTATAGTAGCTTGGGTGCAAGGAAGGGAGGAAACCACACTATAGTAGGCAATAATAAAAACTTAACCTCACTAAACTGATACATAATCTTAGGCACCTGCATCGTTACGCGTCGATCGAATGCATGGGACTACACGGCCCCCCCTAAGGGGGGGGGGGCCAGGCCCCCCCCCCTAGTTTTCAAAAGGCCCCCTGTAGAAAAATCTTAGGGGGGGGCCTTGGCCGGACTCCTACCTAAGATTTTCTCAAAAAATTGAACATAGAATGGAGGTCAAAATTCAGTTCATTAGACAGAAATTTTCCTGAAATTCACCCTTTTTCAGAGTAAAATCAACGAAGAAAACATTATTTTAGTACTATTTTTAAGCAAAATAGTAAAAGTTATGGCTATGAGAAATGAAAATTTGCCTATGTAAATTTTGGCCCCCCGTAGTTTTCAAAAGGCCCCCCCTAGAAAAAATCTAGGGGGGGCCTTGGCCCCAACTAGCTCGAAAAAGTGTGTAATGGCATGATCGAATGAACTGATCAAATTAAAAACGCACACAATTGCTTGCGATTGCTTTTTTTGCGCGGACGTCATCGTAAAAGTATACTGTGCGCGTTTTTCATTCGATCGACGCGGAACGATGAAACCACCATACTAAAGTAGAGCATAAGCAAAAACTTATAGCGGGTTAATATGACCCTAGGAGTGGTAAAATAAAGGGTTTATCATCTCTATAATTAATGATTCATGATTGAATAGCAATATTGAAGTATTGATTGATCTATTAAGACATCAGGATGCTACATATTTTTATCTACAAACCACAGTACAGAATTGCTGTAGTCTGTTCAGCCATGTCAATAAGGTTAGTAAAGTATAATAAAGTATAATAAAGTTCATGCTAAAGTTCATCATTCTATCATTCAAGAAACAATACCGCGTCTCGGTAATCATGTTTCCCTGGCTATTCAAGTATGTTGACGTATAGCGCTGACGAAATTACAAATTTAAGCCCACCAAGTGCCAACCTTGATAACATAATACTGATACTGGCGACGTCAAATTATTAGAATGTATCATCCTCACCCTTAAACAAGATATGTACCTACTAGGAAGTTGATCGTCCAAACAATCGTGGTACTTGCTTACTTGCAAGTTGCATGTAATTCAGTTTTCCTGTAATCTGAAGAGGAGCAGCTATTATATTGCGATAGGCGTGTTTATTGAATTAGGATTTGACATCGTGAATATGCACTTCAGTCTATACTTAATTTATTGTCATACCGTAATAATGATATGTAGGAACTCTGTTAGTATGTACTATCGGATCAATCATTTGATCGCCATCATGTAACGTGTGTCAACTCCGCAGTGTTTGTTTAGGATCATAATTCGCACGTGATTGTCATTTGTCAGGTGTTATAAATGCAATTGTAATGTAATTTGTATAACGCTTGAATTTTGATGTGAATTGACTCTATAATTATCTCGCATTCTGAATCAAAGGTTATTAGTTACCAGGGTCAGCAGAAAGCAACTGATAATACTGAAACACATACTCTGTTATCTTCAGGCCAGGGGTACCTAGTTAGTCCGTCAAAGGATGATAAGTTCAGCCACTGGTTCATCTTAACGGATAAGAAATCGATAACTCTAAACCGTAGTAATGAAATAAAATGATCTATCAGATAATTTTCTTCTTTTGGAGTAGTGTGGCTGCCACACTCTTCGTAAGGTCGCCGGTCGGATAGTGGAGTGTGGCTGCCACACTGATTTCGAGAGCGGCAGTGCGGCAAAAAGCGTAAAATAGTGTGGCAGAACTCAGCACTCATATGAATTCATATAATTCATATGAGTTCATTTGAATGCGTTTACCAGTTCAATAAATTTTATATGAATGAACTTCATATGAACTTCATATGAATTCATATGAACTTCATATGAACTCCACCAAGTTCATATGAACTTCATATGAATTCATATGAATTCATTAAACACGGATGAACTAGTTCACCAAAATTTAGTGAACTGAGATGCATATGAACTCATATGAACTCATATGCATTCCAGTTCGCCTTGAATTCATATGAACTAGGAAGTTCATCTCGCGGACTCCAGTTCAACGGAGTTCAACGCAGTTCAACGGAGTTCAACGCAGTTCAACGCAGTTCAACGAATTCATCTCGAAGTTCATCTAGAAGGTCAAAATGATAACTTAACATATATTTCTGGCATGGATCAAAACATGGTACAGTGACGTCACGAGGGCGGCACCGCAGTGCCGCGGTGACGCCAGGGCAGTGCCATGGTGAAGCCACGAGGACGCCACTACTGGGCAACGATGAAGCCACAAGGGCGCCACGGTGACATCATGGCAGTCATGGCAGTGCCACTGTGAAGCCATGGCGTCTTCATGGCTTCGTCGTGGCGTCCTCGTGGCTTACACCATGGCACTGCCCTGGCGTCGATGTGGCGCACTGGCGCTACCATGGGGCCCTCTTGGCGTTGCTGCTCTGATCTATGCCCGATAAGTCTCTCATTCCGGTTGACTGCTGAGTGACGTCACCTATTGAAAGGCTTTTTTTCAATTTTAAAGAGGCTGTTAAACTTCATCAAATTAGCTGCATCTTGATCCATTTCACTAAAAGGGCTTCCAAAATCAAATAGTTAAATCAGACTCAAGTCTTGAGCTCTTCCATAAACGATTTTTCGTACTCTTGTTAAGTGTAAAGTCACGTGACAACTAAAAAATTTCACTTACGTCATGAATTAACTCTAGTCACTCTACGACCACTCAGTGACTCGACGACTCAAATCGACTCGATGCCTCAACTCAACGACTTGATTTGACGACTCTCTGACTTGTCTCGACGACTCGACTCGACTCGACTCGACTTGACGACTCGACTCGACGACTCGTCTCAACGACTCGACTCGACGACTCGACTCGACAACTCGACGACTTGACGACTCGACGACTCGACTCGACTCGACGACTCGACCCGTCGACTCGACGACTCGACTCGACTCGACTCGACGACTCGACTCGACGACTCGACTCGACTCGACTCGAGTCGTCGAGTCGACGAGTTGAGTCGTCAACGACTCGTCGAGTCGATGTCGAGTCGTCGAGTCGTCGAGTCGAGTCGTCAAGTCGACTCGACGAGTCGAGTCGAGTCGAGTCGAGACGTCGAGTCGTCGAGTCGAGTCGAGTCGTCGAGTCGTCGAGTCGTCGAGTCGTCGAGTCGTCGAGTCATGTCGAGTCGTCTCGTCGAGTCGTCAAGTCGTCGAGTTGTCGAGTCGAGTCGTCGAGTCGAGTCGTTGAGTCGAGTCGTCGAGTCGTTGAGTCGAGTCGTCGAGTCGAGTCGTCGAGTCGTCGAGTCGTCGAGTCGAGTCGTCGAGTCGTCGAGGTGTCGAGTCGAGTCGTCGAGTCGAGTCGTCGAGTCGAGTCGTCGAGTCGAGTCGTTGAGTCGAGTCGTCAAGTCGTTGAGTCGAGTCGTCGAGTCGAGTCGTCGAGTCGTCGAGTCGAGTCGTCGAGAGTCGTCGAGTCGAGTCGTGGAGTCGAGTCGTCGAGTCGAGTCGTCGAGTCGAGTCAAGTCATGAAGTCCAGTCATTGAGTCAAGTCATTGACTACCTCCGCTGTCAGATAACATTTCTATCTACATTATTATTTTGTCATTCTAATGAGCTAATGGAATTGGAAATTTGGAAGGACGTGTTGCGTAAAATAAGTGCTCGCAGTGGAGGGTAGGGTAACACTAACAGTTACATACAGTCGTTTAGGTCTATTCTGTTGCAAAGCTAAGTTTTCCAAAATAACATATGTTATTCCCATTGAGTGACATGAACTCAGGTGAACTCAAATGAACTCAGGTGAACTCCAGTTCAACGCAGTTCAACGCAGTTCAACGCAGTTCAACGCAGTTCAACGCAGTTCAATGAATTCAGGTGAACTCCAGTTCAACGCAGTTCATATGAATGAACTAGTTCATTCATATGAATTCATATGCATCTCAGTTCACTAAATTTTGGTGAACTAGTTCATCCGTGTTTAATGAATTCATATGAATTCATATGAAGTTCATATGAACTTGGTGGAGTTCATATGAAGTTCATATGAATTCATGTGAAGTTCATATGAAGTTCATTCATATAAAAATTTATTGAACTGGTAAACGCATTCATATGAACTCATATGAATTCATATGAATTCATATGAAGTGCGCGACGACTTCATATGAACTGCAGTTCACCCAGTATATAGCCCCCACTCTTCGATCTGTTGCTTTTACTATGTCAAGTATTGGCATTATAATATGAATGTATGACGTCATATCACTGCACATTACCATAACATAAATACCTGGCACCTCTGCCCTCGGTTGGTAAAATGCAAGTGAAACTCAATATCTCTGTTCTGTATTTTCTCAGAAACAGCGTGACGTATCAGCTTGCTGCAAGCTTTATTGAGGACTGATCGGTAATCTTTGTGACAATTTTGAGCTCGAACATCTACTGGTCGTAAGGTCTACTGTATATGTGAACGGAACACGCATATATCTTTCTTCATATAACTGTCACGCGAGCTTGCACACACCGTTAAATAGTACTACGCGCTGCTCACCACAGTACTTCACGCGCATATTGTAGTTCTAAGGTGGGGTTATGTCCGGGTGGGGTTTTGCCCGGGTGGTGTTTTGACCGGGTGGGGTTTTGTCCTACCATCGTTATGTGGTCGTTTCCGACCCTATAAGCCCGAGCTACAATGATGACTTCGACGTAGATCCAATATGAAAGTTTATGACGTGAGTCGCCTACATACCTTTTTAGGGTCGGGCGGATCCTGTAACCCCATGTTATAGGGTTTTTCCAAGAGTTTATAGCTTATTTAAAATGATGACATCGTCGTAGATTCAATAATCAAGTTTATGACGTGAATTGGCTACATTTGTTTGCGGACCATTATACGAGTTACGAGTAATGATACCTGCCTCCTCAAGTGCCAATTCAATTTGAATAATTCGAATTCTGTGGTATTTGATTTTGAGACTCCAATAAACAACAGGCTATTCAAATGACGCCGATATCTGGCTTTACTGTGGTAAATTGCTACATGGCATCACAATATGCATTCCACCGACACATATCTACAAGTATCTTGAGAGCGGACAAGATGCAATTACCGGCGAGCATCCTGCCCATAAAGCCATGACGCCTGATACAAGTACAACTATGAGACGTCATGTTTCATATTTCTTATGAATTTCCACCACATAATTTATGTTATTTCGCCATGTAATATCACCATAGGTCTCAGGAGTACCTAATACCACATTGTTTTGAACTCGGCTTCGCCTCGTCCAAAACAAACCATTATTGACCTCAGCTTCGCTTCGGCCAATAATGCGTCTATATATAGTTCGCGCTTCGCGCTCACTACATATATGTGGTATTAGGTTACTCCTTCGACCTATCTTATATATAATTTGGAGATGGCACGTGAATTATGTCTGTGCCGCCGTACACAATTAAATTTGAGCTTGCCTTGTAGGATGTTACCCTACCCTCCGCCGCGCACGCAAGGTTTTCCGCGGGGAGTATGCAACACGACCCTCCAAACCTCCGAGTGTTGCGCGCAACGGGATGGGAGAAATCCATCAAGAGCTTGCCAAGAAAATATCAAGAGAAACGAATGCAAACGGGAGAAATGAGGTGCCGTTGCTATGGAGTTGGATATTTGCGCACGTGCAACATAAAGTAGTTCGTAAAGCTGTGTTAGTATTACGTTCTTACGTTAGTGATTTAAGCTGTCGAGCTGTTGCTTTTAAATGTTGATGTTTTTAAATTTGTAGTTCATGATGCATGTAGGAATATTTAGGACGACAGTTATTGGAAGTTTAGGAAGTTATTACAAAAAATCTCTGAGCAGCAGAGTTCAACCGATCACCGATGAAACAAATTCGCATCGAGCGAATATCCGTACGTTAAACGTATCGACGTGTTTCAAAATTAATGAGAGGTTCACTTCACAACACTTCACGTAAACGTAAGGGAAAACAAAATTGTTGAACTAACGATTAACGAAATGAATAAAGCGCGGCGCGCGCATTTTAATCTTGCGCGCAGAAACTCTGCGCGCAAACTGCAAAGTTATTTCAGGTCAAGTGACAAACTTGCGCGGCGTAAAATTATGAATTTGATTTTTCGCGCTTAGTCTGAGT
>WFMF01000531.1:0-114377 GCA_011033025.1 Beroe forskalii | reverse complement strand
CAAAAGTAGGTCAAAAAAAATTGTTGGCACAAGGCTGGGGGGGTTTAAACAAATAAATGACATTCGACTCGACTGTGGAGTGTGGATCAATGATAAGAATCAACTGGAATTATTTAGTTTGATCATGATAATTGATCCTGATATTTTGATATTAATTTATTCTGATATTATGGGATCGTTCACATATTACGTAATCAATTTTTGGGCATTTTTTACCCCCCTCCCCCCCCCCTCCGTAATCAAACGTAATCATGGCCAAACCCCCCCTCTTTTTCGGAAAATATTACGTAATCATGGCCCAACCCCCCCTCCTTCAGTTTTTGACGTCACCAAAAAAACTATATTAACTGACAAAAAATTATAACAGCATCGTGTGTTTCAATTCAATCATCAACATCATCGACTTGAAGATGACAGTCAAAGCTTCATTTAGTTTTTCCTACGGAAATCTCGCCTACGACAACTCCTCTGACGATGAGATGGACATATCCTCCTCTTTCTCTTCCTCCAACGCATCCTCATCTATCCTCATCATCCTCCTTTACCTCCAACAGATCATCCTCCTCCTCCTCTACACCTGAGGCCCCCAGTTCCATTAAAGAGCCAGAAGTCAACGTCTTGGTCCCACCTCAACCTCCTTCAAAACCGATGGA
The DNA here is from genome assembly GCA_011033025.1 of Beroe forskalii. NCBI lineage: Eukaryota > Metazoa > Ctenophora > Nuda > Beroida > Beroidae > Beroe > Beroe forskalii. Next base: position 113,724 of record WFMF01000531.1, on the reverse strand, counting down.
ACCAAAGTTCAGTATCTGTGTCCTGCTCATCTGCCACCAAAGCCGACAGAGAACCTATGATCCAGATCAACCCTAGCCCCTAAGTGCCAGATCAGAGTCTGGCAACTACAGACAACTGCAGCTTCCTACACACCTTCATCAAAAAGATTGATTCCTGGATAATGGAGCTGCAGATGTATGCCAAGACCTGCTCTTGCATCAACTCTAGAGCTCTTGGGAAAGAAAGGCCTCCGAACCTCTGATCAAGCACAGAGCAGCAAACCTTATATATACAAAGAGGCACTGAAGTGGTTTGGAAGAGTTCAACGAATGAAGTACATCCCTCCTATAAGTCCTCTACGGGCAGCACTAAAGGAACTGTACATTCTGAACCATATTGAGTTAAAGTGGATCATGTTTTATTGATCATAATTATGAAATTTTGACAATTTTTTCTGCAAATGGTTAATTTTTGGTTATAAAAATTCGGATATCCTTTAAATTTTCGTAAAAAATTCTTGAAATTTTCATGAAAATTATTGAAATTCCCATATCCAGCCCGCTCGCTTCGCTCTCGAAATTGACTATATTTTGTAAGCAAAGCAAGCAGTTAGCAAGATTTGCTTCTTTTTTTAATATTTCTTAAGCTAAAGTAATTATTCTAATATATTACTATATTAGAAGTTAAAAAGGCTCTCATTGTGAAGCTGATCTAGAACAGGGAATTATTCATTGCTTATTAACAGGCATGGATCCAGCCCAGAATTTTTGGGGCGTGCAAATTTTAGCCCTCGCGGCGCTTCATTTGCAAAATTGACGTTTTCTGAATGTAGAAATAATTCAAGTATGTATTAACGCTAGCAGGGGTCTGGGGGCGGCAGCCCCCAGAAGCCAGAGGCCTGGAGTGTAAAGAAATGTCACCTCAATAAGATCTTTGCACTGTTTTTATCTCAAAAGCTCCATCTTTTTTGCCGTACATAATTTCACTAAATATATCAAAAATCAAAAGAATGAACAGCATGGGTCTGGGGGCGGCAGCCCCCAGAAGCCAGAAGTGTGGAGTGTCAAGAATTGTCACCTCAATAGGGTTTTTGCATTGTTTTCATCTCAACAGCTCCATCCCTTTAGTTGTACATAATTTCACTAAATATATTTAAAACGAAGAGAAAGAAAAGCAGGGGTCTGGGGCGGCAGCCCCCAGAAGCCAGAGGTGTGGGGCGTCAAGAATTGTCACCTCAATAGGGTTTTTGCATTGTTTTCATCTCAACAGCTCAATCCCTTTAGTTGTACATACTGTAATTTCACTAAATATATTTAAAATGAAGAGAAAGAAAAGCAGGGGTCTGGGGGCGGCAGCCCCCAGAAGCCAGAGGTGTGGAGCGTCAAGAAATGTCACCTCAATAGAGTTTTTGCATTGTTTTCATCTCAACAGCTCCATCCCTTTTGTTGTACATAATTTCACTAATTACATCCTATCACTGAAAACTGTTAGTTAGTACAGGTCACAGGAACGATTTGAATTTGAATTTTTAAAATTTATTTCAATATAATTCGGGTGAAACATAGTGATTTTTGGTGTTAAATCAAATTTTCTGTACTTGGCTTCCACCAAAAATTTCCTCCAATTTCCCCAAAATTTCCCCCGGCTCAAAATTTCCCCCGAACCAGGTTTTCAGGTTCGCGGCTTTGCAGGTTCGCGGCTTTTCAAGGATTTTTATGAAAATTTCACGAATTTTCATGAAAATTTCAAGAATTTTCATAAAAATTTCAATGAAATTTTTATGAAAATTCTTGAAATTTTCATGAAAATTCGTGAAATTTTCATAAAAATCCTTGAAATTTTCATGAAAATTTAGATATTTTGATTACGTAATCATTGGCCAAACCCCCCCTCGTAATCAAACGTAATCATTTGGAAACCCCCTCCCCCCCCTCGGCTGATTACGTAATATGTGAACGATCCCTATGTACTTTTTATGTCCCTCAGTCACTTAAGTTTTAAAGTAACACCAAGTGAACTGTCAAATCTGGATTTAAGTATTTTTAAGATAAAATAATAACTTAATAACAAATCTGACCATGTTGTTGATATACGCTCGTATGATTCGACAGACTCCAGGGAAGTCCTCACTTCCGTTGATGATTTCGTCAACTGTCATCTCAGCTATGATAGGTTCACAATCACATTTGCAGCACTGGATGTTCTTCCTGAATGCATTTCATAATAGAAAAAGGGGAAGCATCAACTCATCAAGCACGGTGATAATTTTTCACTTTTCTCAAATTTGCACTCACTCTGCAATCTCTACATCTTCACAAAACCATGCAAAATGAAGAGCAAATATCAACCTGAAAAAGAACTTTTCTTGAAGGACAGCATCCCGTTTTTGTGCCCGTTCCATGTTGATTTGCACCAGAGACAGTGGGATGTAGAAGTTACACTTGAAGCTGGCGAGAGCACGGCTCAGCAGGATACAGAACGCCACGAAGGCAGCGTTCTCAAAGTCCGTGATCTGTGCCTCTATGGTCCTGAACTCCACCCCTCCAGCCAATGTCCGTGCCAGCAGGGGGCGGTTTGAATCGCATGTTCTGCCAGTTGGAGGACTGCAGACTTTCGAAGTGCTCCGTGTCCTGCTCGTCGTCCAGTTCTACTCGGTTACTGAACGCGGAGATAGGGTCCCGGTTGAAGATATGAGCGATGTGCTTAGCGAGAAGACTGTCTATGATATCCACATTGGCACTCATCAGCATCTCGTAGAGGTCGTGGTCGTAGGGCGGGTTCACATCACTGTACTTCTCTGACTTGAGGTAGGAGTTTATACAGGAGTACCGGGAGTTTCGGGGGGTTTTAGGCTCGGGGTTGTGAAGCTCCTGAAATGGTTGCCTTGTTTTGTACCTGAGCTTACAAGTAACGAATTAAATGTTTTCCTACTTCAACTTTCATGAACTTTCGTGAACTCTTTTTTGCGTTTATCAGTTTATTGACCTTGTATTTAGTACACTTGCACTACAAGAGAAACGCTAGTAATTAATATATCTTAGCAGCAAACTATTTGATGTCTCAGTAACCTCATATGTACGGTCATCTACAGAGTCTGATATGACATTCCACCTGCAGTCCACGTCACAGAGATATCCCCTGTAGATGGGGGACCCGGCTGACAGAGCCATCACTATGGGGGACACCACCGCCAGCTGGTCATACAACACCTTGGCCTCGTCCAGGTCACATGCCTGAAACATTGTACAGGTCACATGCCTGAAACACGGCAATGTTTGCATTGGCCGTTAAACACATTCAGATTTCAGATTTCTGAGGTTGCGTAAAAACACCCTTAATTCTTTAATTCTAACTTGATAATGATAACAATTCAGAGCGGTTCACCTTATTGTCTCATTATTAAATTACAGAATTCTTGAGAATATTTTCTAACTGTACAGTATACCTAGGTTTTTAGTATTAGGTATCGTTACGTAATTTCCACGTAAGTTTATTTTTTCTGATTCCTTATCAAGCTAGGCACAATCTCTAAAAGTCAAAAGATTCTTGCACCAGTGCAGACTGCAGGACCATTAAATTCTACTACCTTACTACGAATAATACAAAAAGTATTGTTCGTAAATTATTTATAGTTTTATGACTTAGTAACTTGGAGTATGATCTTAATAATATGATGGCATGTAATGTATCAGGCAAGCTGTAGAAGTGTAGAATATCCAACCTGGAACGTGACCTGAATACAGCAACATCCCATGCCAAATCCCGTGGCGTCCATATACACATGATCAGGTTTAGCGGCGGGAATGTCTGGAAACTCAATGAAGGGATCTGGTGTGTTGGTGTCTTTGTAGATTGGAACGTTGATTTCAACCTGAGACAGAAAGTTTGTAAAATAAAGAGTTACTCTCATAAGACCGATGACGGCGAAAAATCTGTAGGGAAATATTTCAATCGAAATCGGTGAAGGACAAAAGTCAGGCTGACCAAAACATGATTACAAGAATATCGAAGAGTAGAAGTAACTTAGTCAAAAGATTCAGCAATAGCCAGTGTTACCTTTTTACCTCTGCGCTGCCTTATGTTCCTGGTTAAGTTGGGGAACCTAGGATGCGGGTTGATGCACTCATCGGGGAAGAAGAGGCTTTGTGAGACGTTTCCATCAGGCGAGGGTTGGGCAGGTGGCCAACAGAAGTCAGGGCACCCCAGCCGAGGGAAGTTAGTGAGGGTGAGGACGGTTTCCGAGGAAGTATCCATCTGCAACAGCAGCTCCTGAATGTGATCTGATCAGCTTTCTGAATTGACCTTATATCAGTAGCCGTCGGCTACCTACTTAAATAACAAGTAAATAAGTAAATAACTACAGGTAACTTATCTCCTACTTAAATAACTTCAGTAAGTAACTTATCTAGTTCAGACGAGGGAACTCATACGTTAATATGTAAAAAGTGCATGCCATGGCTGACTTAATCAGACTCAAATTTTACGTAGGAAATCCCAATTTACTAAACCATAACAGGAATACAATAATTAAGATCCCAAAGTGTCAAAAAGTGCTACCTTACGACGATGTCGCATATCTCGAATGACATGATTCAACTCCTCGAAATCATCTAAAAATGGTTTGTTGGGCGAAGATTCAATCTGGAAGGATCCATATTCTTCGTGGAAAGTAACAGGCCTGAATTCATTAAGTGATTTAGTGGTTTAAGTTGATGTAGCGTTATTTTAACAATGAGCATAACAATGAGCACACCAAAATCATAAAATGTGAACGGGTGTGAGCAGTGAACAATGAACATAATATGAGAACAATAAACATCATTTGAATAGTGAACAATGAACATTGAACTTAATGGAAATACAGCGATCACTGAACAGTGAACAATATAGCAATATTACCTATTATGCAAACAATGAAGAAAAAAAGTAATTATCTTTTATTTCCAATTGAGCAAATAAATATCTCATGAAAACGTTCAGTAAAAGTATTTTTCACTGATATAGATGGAACTTTGATCAATGTGCATTGTGCCCAATAGAAAAAAACACCTTAGAACCTACATATCAAATTTACAGCTATGATTGGCCAACTTTTCGAGGTACTCCTGCGTTTTGCAGTGAACATAAACTTTCTTTTTATCGTGGTCGAACTTCAGCAGTAAATACTCAATCTCATCACCCCACTTCAAAACTTCGTATGACCTAGAAAATAAATGTGCAAGGATTACGGTTTATCATTCCCGCCCTGGCCAGGGCGGTAACCCCCCGCGGTAAAAAGAAAACTGGCCAGGGGTATAAGTTAGAGATTTGAGTGTCACAGGGTGATAGATGTAGTAATATATAATATATATCATGATAATTGGGAGCAAATTTAAAACGATGAGATGTCAAGAACGGGAAATGGTAGAGCCATGATCGAGGTCAGGTTTTGTTGATCTAAGATGGGAAAATGTTATAGGCTATAATAGAAGTTCTGATGACGTCACTTTCACGTCACTATGACGTCATCAACTTAGCAAAATTTTATTGCTTTTAAGCGAAAATAGGCCATTTTCGAGCGCATTTTTCACCAAGAAGGAAAGGAGATAGCTGTCTGATTTTTCAGAGTGATTTTTAGCAAATTTAAAGAGCTTTCAGAAAATCATACGGATCATTGGGCTATCTCGATTTTTCATCGAGATATACGCGATTTTCTAAGGTACGGTGAAAAATCGATTTCCAAATTGTAGGACAAAACTTAAACGAGTGAGATGTCAAGAACTGCGACTTATCTTGAGATGAGACCGGTCAAAGTATGTTGTACTAAGACGGAATTGTCTTATAGGCTATTTGGAAAGTTGGTTTGAGCCTATTTGGGTGCTGTGATGACGTCATAAAAATCGCGTAAAACCACAAAAATAGCATATTTTGCGATAGAACGCTATTTTGCGCTACTTTAGACATCTGCAACTCAAAGAGTTTTTATCGGATTGTGTTTTACTTTGATCTGCTGCTTTTAGACCTTGAGATTTAGCTATAAAACGAGTTTCAGGGCGATCGGTCGAATATTGTTGTCGTTAGAGGCTTCTAAAAATTGAACTGCAAATTGATTGAAATTATGTTTATGACAAAAATTTCTACCGTAGTCCTATTCTGTGATACGATGGTCAACTGATAATGGTTTCTCCATGTCTCGCAGTGAATAGGGATAGGAAATATACGACGGACTAGTAAAGCACGTGAGTTCACGCGGACGTTTTGTAGAAATTAGGGAATTTGAAGAAATTGATATTTACACGGGATTTTCGACTTGATTATACTTGATTATGTTGAAATGAGTTTAAATACGACTAATGCACGTGAAATTAGATCTGGTTGCTACATTTCAGCACGTGAGTTCACGCGGACCTTTTGTAGAAATAAGGGGATTCGAAGAAATTGATATTCACACAAGATTTTCGACTTGATTATGTTGAAATGAGTGTAAATACGACTAATGCACGTGAAATTAGATCTGGTTGCTACATTTCAGCATGTGAGTTCACGCGGACCTTTTGTAGAAATAAGGGGATTCGAAGAAATTGATATTTACACGAGATTTTCGACTCGATTATACTTGATTATGTTGAAATGAGTTCAAATACGACTCATGCAGGTGAAATTAGATCTGGTTGCTATATTTTAGCACGTGAGTTCACGTGGACGATTTGTAGAAATTAAGAAATATATCAATTCTAGTAATTCCAAGTTAGAATAACGTAGTTTGGGACTTCTTCAGGGTAAGTTGCGTGGGTTAGACTTGCGTGTGGGCTAGTAACGTGGGTTTGGACTACGTGAGGGCAAGTTACGTGGGTCCAAACTGCTTTTGGGCAAGTAACATGGGTGGGTCAAGATATCACCACCAAAACCGTTGGACGGTTGGTCTAGTAACCCCCGCGGGTTTGGATGTGACAATGGAACCTGAAAAGAGACAAAATGGGCTGATCACATCCAAACCAGCGGGGGGTTACTAGACCAACCGTCCAACGGTTTTGGTGGTGTAGAAAACTGAGTCGAAAAGATTTATGTTGTCATACGTAAATTAAAAAGCATAATTATTTCTGCCATCAAGTTCACTGTATTAACTTATTAACTTATCTAATCTCTACATACATCAGAATACATTATATTTGCTAACGAAGCAACAAGTCTTAAGTTATAAAGTTATTAACGGGAAGGTACCTATCCTGCATTTTCTTCATAAGGTTGATGAACTGGACAATACCATGTTCTCGAATGTAATCTGCAAGTTCCTTCGTTTCCTCCCAGGACAGCGGCTTCCCTTTTACCAGGAGGCCCATTCCAGGTTAAGAGCTACTAATGGATGTTTATGGTAATACTAGTCACCATGTCCAAACCTTCACGAGACGTTTCCTTGAATACTAAGCAGGTATTTCAATGAAATGCGTTTCATGAGGAACAGTTTCATCAATCCACGGAATGCAGGAATACATGGTATCACAAAGTCAATTAGCACGAGCAACGTCTTTTCGGCTTTAAACATGTAAGCTAGAAAAGGTTTCAGTGATCTCTAACATGAAAAGATTGCACTAACAAGTAGGAAATTAGACAGCAACATTAACACGTCAGCAAAAATAAAAATGATAATCGTATTTTAAGAAATTGCTTCATAGATCAGGGTACAGCAATTCTGTACTGTGGTTAGTAGATAAAAATAAATGATATTTTATGCATTCAAAATATGAGTTAATCAATCAAATTTGCTAGTAATTCATCGATACTACAAATGCAGTGATCGGGTTTTTATTGAATTAGATTTTTGATTACATCATTTCGCATTATATGCCGCCTGGTGAAAACTCCTTAATTTTGCAGAATTTTATATAATATTTATCAATAATCATATTATCATGTCACATACATAATATTATTGCAGTAAATATAAGACTGGAAGTGCCAAAGTTTTTCATTTGTTCATACAATTTATATTCTTCTCACATCAAACAAAAATTGCCCATTCTAGTACGTGAGTAGATGCTTCATGCGATAACCAGTCACATCATTAATTCAACTTTTTACTTTTTTAATAACCTACCCACGATTCACGAACGGCAAATTATAAAAAACTAGCAGGGCCCGTGGCCTCCGGCCACCGTTCACCAATTCTTCGCTTCAGCAATTCGTACAGTACTGTAGTTCTTATCAGTGATGAGGTCATATTTTAATCGGGTGACGGGTGTACCTACTCCTCTAAGTGATGACTATATCATATATACCTGGTGGTGTCAAACGTCACTGGTATCCGATCATCGGTATGCTTGATTGGGTACAGAGTGGTGTCAGAGAGGTCTGTGGCTATATATAAGGAAGACCGGACAGACAGATATACATTTATTTATTTATTTATATATGAGGAAGAATTATAAGTAGTAAGATTATAAATCATTTTTATCATCAACCTATGGCCTAAGCAAAGGTGGGCTTCATTTCAAGTTTAGAATCCTGCCAATTTTCTTTGTGAATTTGCTTTCAGAAATAAGAATATGCTGGACAAATCTTGCAAGAATTTAAATAAACAAGTCAATAAATATAGAAATATGCAGGGCGGGTAAATATGCTAATCAAAGAATCAATAGTGGGTATTCAAAAGCAAACCACTGATTCAGAAGAGAATTAATTGAAACAAATTTCATTTTAAGGGGGCCTTGTAAATTGGAACTGATTTTTTGAATCACGCAGTATGGAAGTATGGGGAACGTACTCATCCCCCGAGGGAAAACGACGTTTGTTGTCGTCCAATGGTTTTTGATTGGGCCCGCCATTTTCAATTAGTGCAGGTTTATACTAAAAATGGGGTTAAAATTTAAAAATTTTTAAAAAAAACAAGAGCAAAGCAAGCTATCGAACGGGGCGCTTTCAAGGAAATCACACCTGTAACTATCTCGGACAGAAAGGTGTGAACTACTCTAGTAATAATGGATTATTCACTTATAAATCACATTATAGTGAGCTGGCAATCCAGGAATACTGTAATATGTGCAATAATTTGACCAGAATTTCTGGCATAATTACGCAGTTGATAACCACATTCATAGCTAGTAGCGCTCACGCCTCACAGCTCTACTGATTCAATGTGTTAACGAACATGCAAATGTCAAAGAAAGTGGCAGTATTGATGAAATTTTCCCATTTGTATCAGAAAAAGTAGGCAGTAGTATAAATCCAAAAACCAATTCTCAAATCCTCAGGGCTCTGTCAGTAGTGTCAAGCCAAACACCATTTCCCAAATCCCCAGGGCTCCGTCATTGTGGACACGGATGAGCACCCTCGAGACACGACACCTGAAGGTTTAGCCAAGCTCAGGCCCTGTTTCAAGCCTGCTGTTGGAACTGTGACGGCTGGCAACTGCTCTAGTATAAACGACGGTACGTGAGAGGGGAAAAGAACAGGTTGATTTCGGGAGAAGTGAGGTTTTGTGAGATAAAGGCCGAGGGGTTGGTTTCGATTTACAAAGGGGTTGTGACGTAATGTATGTGAGATAGAAAGTGTTGCGTTTTTCACGAATCGGATTAGGGGCTTTGAATTTTGTGCGTTTCATTCATAACCCTCTATAGAATCTGTGATCCCTCCCTCGCAGGAGCAGCAGCGTGTGTGCTCATGTCACGTGACCAGGCTAGGTCACGTGACATCACTCCACTGGGTCACGTGGTCTCCACAGCTCACGTGGGGTGTGATCCTGCTCTCATGGGGATGGGACCAGTTCCTGCCGTCCGGGCAGCTCTTGAGAAGGTACTGTGTTGATATTGAAATATTCACATATTGAGAGACTATTCGCATGATTTAAAAACAAATGTTAATATTACATACTTCGTTTCGCTAAAACGAGGCACGCTATCATCGATTCATGGAATTAGAAGTTATTGGCTGACGTGTGACCCAATATTCCAATTTTTGATAATTTGAGTCAGGATGCGTGCGCTTTGCCATTGCGCACGTAAAGGGGATTAGAGTTAGACAACGTCTGACAGATTATCCTTGTACGTCGAAATCAGTGGAAAATTATAATTAAATTCAATCATCACTTTTGTTTTGGAATGAGATGAAATTATTTTCTCTGTATCCTTCAGGCGAAGTGGCAAATCGAAGATGTGGATTTATTTGAGATAAATGAAGCTTTTGCGGCTCAATCAGTGGCCGTTGTGAAGGAACTGAAAATATCAATGGATAAAGTTAACATCAACGGGGGAGCCATAGCTTTAGGTGAATTTTTGACTCATGTTCATCTCCATTTGCGACTGGGTTATCCATTCAAGCTAATATGGGAACATCAATTTTAATTTGGAGTGCTATTGAAGGCGGAATTGAGGTCGATACCGCCCAATTTGATAAATCTGAAACAAAATTTCATCTTAGCTTTTCAGGCCATCCATTGGGAGCCTCCGGTACACGAATCATTGTTACGCTCCTCCACAACCTTTCAAGCCGTGGACTGAACAAGGGCGTGGCTTCTCTCTGCATTGGGGGAGGAATGGGAATTGCTGTCTGTATTCAGAGATACGCCCCTTGCTGAGGCGGATTGACACAAATGCCATCTTTTTAGTTGATAAGTTAAAAACCACTCTTTACTATTAGTATAATAGTAAAAATAATCAGATAATTATTTACATTTTAGATTTTTGGAATTTCAATTTTTATTGCTGCTGCTATTTCGAACATATGATTAATTGAGTTTTTTTCCATAACGTAACTCTTATAAATATAATTATATGTTTAAGTCAGACTATCAGATTGAGTCAGACTATCAGATTAACCTTTTTGAATGTATGTATATTTTAATTTTAGATAAGCTCCGTGTCTTGACCTTATCAAGTGCAAGCGTTTCTCTGAAGGGCGCACGCAAGCACGCTCATCTTTTAAGAGGCGCACGCGTGCATGCTCATCTTTTGAGAGGCGCACGCGTGCACGCTCTCCTCTGAAGAGGTGCACGCACGCTCTATGAAGAAGCTCACGCATGTGCGCTATTCTATGAAGAAGCGCACGCATGTGCACTCTTCTATAAAGAAGCGCACGCATGCGCACTCTTCCATAAAGAACAAAGAAGCGCAGGCATGCGCGCTCTGAAGAGGTGCACGCATGCACTTCTCTGAAGAAGCGCACGCATGCGCCTCTTGTCTGAAGAAGCGCACGCATGCGCCTCTTGTATGAAGAAGCGCACGCATGCGCATCTTGTCTGAAGAAGCGCACGCATGCACCTCTTGTCTGAAGAAGCGCACACATGCGCCTCTTCTCTGAAGAAACGCACACATGCGCCTCTTCTCTGAAGAAGCGCACACATGCGCTCTTCTCTGAAGAAGCGCACGCATGCGCCTCTTCTCTGAAGAAGCGCATGCATGCGCCTCTTCTCTGGAGAAGCGCACGCATGTGCCTCTTCTCTAGAGAAGCGCACGCATGTGCCTCTTCTCTAGAGAAGCGCACGCATGTGCCTCTTCTCTGAAGAAGCGCACACATGCGCCTCTTCTCTGAAGAAGCGCACACATGCGCCTCTTTTCTGAAGAAGCGCACACATGCGCCTCTTCTCTGAAGAAGCGCACACATGCGCCTCTTCTCTGAAGAAGCGCACACATGCGCCTTTTCTCTGAAGATGCGCACACATGCGCCTCCTCGCTGAAGAAGCGCACACATGCGCCTCTTCTCTGAAGAAGCGCACACATGCGCCTCTTCTCTGAAGAAGCGCACATGCGCTCTTCTCTGAAGCGCACACATGCGCTCTTCTCTGAAGAAGCGCACTCATGCGCCTCTTCTCTGAAGAAGCGCACACATGCCCTCTTCGCTGAAGGTAGCGCACACATGCGCCTCTTCGCTGAAGAAGCATGCACAGACCTCTTCGCTGAAGCGCACACATGCGCCTTCTCTGAAGAAGCGCACGCATGCGCCTCTTCTCTGAAGAAGCGCACACATGCGCCTCTTCTCTGAAGAAGCGCACGCATGCGCCTCTTCTCTGAAGAAGCGCACACATGCGCCTCTTCTCTGAAGAAGTGCGCGCATGCGCCTCTTCTGAAGAAGCGCGCGCATACGCCTCTTTTCTGAAAAAGCACGCGCATGCGCCTCTTTTTTTGAAGATGCGCATCCGCCTCTTCTGTGAAGAAGGGCACGCATGCGCCTCTTGTGAAGAAGCGCTCTTGTCTCTTCTCCTAACCAGGGGTGTCGCGGCGCGCGCGTTCCCTAACCAGGGGTGTCGATATGACAGGTTAAGCGCTTGCCGCGCCACGCACTCCGTGCGCATAACCAGGGCCCTGGTTTGGGCAAGCGCGCGCGCGTAAAACAGTAATTACTGTTTTGAGTTACTGTATAAGCGCGCGCGTAAAACAGTAATTACTGTTTTAAGTTACTGCATAAAAATTTGCGCGCGCAATATTGTTAGTTTAGTATGTGAAATTATCGAGCCCCTCGTATCTTCTTCTTGCAACATTCCATTTCCTTAAAGCTTGTTTTGGTGCAGGTGGTCATTTGAAAGGCATGATAATCATTGCGATACAAAAACAAATGAAAACATAGCATTTTGGTCTGTTTTAGTACATTTGGCCCTTCTGGAACACAAAGCTATTTCGAAAGGGCCAATTTGGCCCTTTTAGAACATGGGCTGTTCTATAGGGCCGAGGGGCCAATTTTGCCAATTTGGCCCTTTTAGACAGTAGACAACTGTGCTTGATGGTGTGTTTTTCAATGGGAGCTAATGTTTCTTGTTAAAATGTTATGAAGAGTGATGGTTGAATACCATAAATTATTTATATTTTTATTATATATAATTGTTACAAAAGGGCCTAATTAAAAAATAGGTATCAAATAGTCATCAAATAGACAAATAAACCATTTGAGTTCTTTGTAGAACAAATACAGTCATCTTTGTACCATACGACTATTTTCAATTAGGCTCTTTTGGAACACTGTGTGGGTGGAGAGTTTCGGAATGATTATATGTTACATGTCACATATAAATTTACTGTAGACTTGATTACTAAGAGGGGGAGGGGGGTTAAAATGGCCAAAAACATAATATAAAATATTTGAACAACCTGAAGAGTGAAGGTATCATTTCAGTGTTGAAGTGCAAAGTTGGAGAATAGTGAGACACCGAAGTTGCAAAAATGGATTTATGACCCTGTTTGTTTGATAACAATAACTCCTTAGATTATTAGTAATCATTTTGTGTAACCTTTGTGTAATCTTTGTTTGTGTAACCTTTATAGTGTAACCTTTTTTGTGATTTATGGCATGAAATAACTTACATTATTACTACTCTAATTTCTTTCTTTTTAAATCTAACAACACCAGATTTGAAAACAATAATGTCTCAAAACCTTGGGGTCATATTAAAAGATGTTCTAGACTTGCATGTGGAAAATCTATCTCATGGATTACCAAAGCCTGCACCAGATGAGGTGTGTATTGCCATGGGACCTGTAGGGATTTGTGGATCTGATGTTCATTACTGGCAGCATGGAAAAATTGGTGATTTTGTTGTCAATAAGCCTATGGTTCTAGGACATGAGGGTGCTGGGACTGTATCTTCCGTAGGAAGTGAAGTGAAGCATCTCAAAGCAGGTGACAGAGTTGCAATTGAGCCAGGATATCCTTGCAGCACTTGTAAGATTTGTCTTGAAGGTCGTTACAATCTCTGCCCTGATATGAAATTTTGTGCAACCCCTCCTATTGATGGATCCCTTTGCCAATATTACTGTCACAAGGCTGCATTTTGTTACAAGCTTCCTGAAAATGTATCATTGGAAGAAGGTGCTTTACTAGAACCACTTGCTGTTGCAGTCCATGCATGCCAGAGGGGCAAATTATCATTTGGACAAAAAGTACTTGTTTGTGGAGCTGGACCAATTGGGCTTGTAAATATGTTAGTTGCAAAAGCTGCTGGTGCCACAGTTACCATCACTGATATTTCTGAAACAAGACTTGCCAAAGCAAAGGAGCTAGGTGCAGACTCAGTTTTCCATGTTAAGAGCAGGGATGTTAGAGAAACTGCTGACAGCATTGTCAGCTTGAGTGGCTTTGCAGACTTGACTATTGAATGTACTGGTGTTGATTCAAGTATTGGAGTTGGAATATGGGCTACTAAACCTGGTGGATCTTATGTTCAGGTTGGTTATGGCAAAGCTGAAGTTAATTTTCCCATTGTTGCTGTTGGCATTAAAGAAATTGATATCTTTGGTATTTTTCGCTATGCAAACAACTACCCTACAGCTCTCTCACTGGTTGCATCTGGTGCAGTAGATGTTAAAGGTCTTATAACTCATCGATTCCCTCTTCAAGATGCTATGATGGCTTTTGAAGTAACAAAAGCTGGTACTGGGGTTAAGGTTCTTATTGATTGTGATAAGTAAAATGTCTAATTTCAATTATTAACTTTTTCTCTGTCTTGTACAGGAATTTTACCAGTTAAAGATATTAATCATTTTCATTTTCAGAGATAATTATAATATATTTATTTATGTAGTTCATTTTTCAGATAATATTCTAGTTAAAATTAAGTATTTTTTCCTTGGCATTTGAATTATCATAGTTGTGTAAATTTGTTTTGGAGATAAAATATCTGTACAGTAGGATTAATATAAGAAGTTTTTTCAAATTTCATTCATTGTATCATTGATTGTATGATTGAATGACAGATATAATTTTGTTTCATCAGTGCTCTTTGAGTTAGGAAAGCAATTCTTGATTATAGTTTCTAGTGCAAACTTTCTATTTCCATCATTATTGTACAGCAATCAACATACTTGCATACCTGATTTTTCTTATCATAAAATATGAATTTAGCCATCATATTGTCTGCTTAAATGGGCATTCATTACTAAATTTAACCCTTTATTTGAGATCTAGCTTTATTTCATTATGGCAATTCAATACCTATGTTGATCTAAGATCAAATAAGTGAAAAATGATGTTGATTTGATGATCCCTTTCCAACATTATTAAGGTAAGCTTCATGATTTCATACACACTTGTATAATTGTTGGGGATGTTCAATGTACATTGAGAATCATCATACTACTTATAATTCTTCCTCATAATATAAGAATATACATATATCAGGGTGCTAGCAAGCCCCCACCTCCACAGTTTGGTCTCTCACTGTGAGGGCATGACCCATCAGAATGCTCATGCCAGTGACATTTGACACACACAGTAGATAGAGGAGTGAGCACAGATTATGATATACTGACTCAGAGGACATGTCGTACTTTGTGGAGAACAGAGGTCACTGTTCCCTGCTAGTAATAATGATAATTCATGAAATGTTTATGCAATCGTGTAGGTACTGTTATGCAAATTGCATGTTATCAAATGAATCATTATTTTCAGGGATTTGCATCTGATGAACTTTTGCTGTTTGATACTATTGACATTAATATGTAAGTTTTAAATGCATGAACTTTTATAATTCCATGTTACCTAATTTTCTGAACAAGTATAATGAAATCAATCAACTCAATCGTTTGGTTAAAAAAGCTGAAGAGCAATAAGGCCCAATAAAAGAATTTTTGCTATGCTTCTCTGGACGAATACTTAATGAATGTTATCAAAATGTGAAGTAAGAAATTCCCACTAAATAGGTGAAGGAACTGGAAGTTTCAATTTTCTCCTAAATAACAACCACCAACTCGCATTCTACACCAACGGGACCCTCAGAAATGTGGTGGCTGACAATGTGACTGCCACGACATTGGCTGTAAACTACCCCTTTGTATACTTTATTCAGGTTTGAATTAAAGTTACCACTCCGATTTGATTTAATCTTTTTTGAATTCCACTAGTTTATGTCTTACATTTGCAGTTTTTCCTGTTTCATGAAAATAAATCCCTAATTCAATGGATGTTGATAATTTTAACACTTCACACAAGATGTAGGTGATCTAAGGCTCGCCGAATGCTATTTTAAGACCCATGTCTCTGTTATAGTTCAATGTTTACTATCCCTCTCTTGTTTTTCCTCTCATCCCAGCACATTCGATTATCCAATCTGTTATTTCCCAGAACTCAGCGGATGTCGACTCCGTGACACAGTACAACCTGGAGACTGGTGACACCCGAAATGTTGCCAAACGTGAGTTTTACTCTAATCACCAACCCTGGTAATGCCCCGTACCTCAACTCTTGCAATATCCAATGGGTGGTTATTAATGTCATCAACTTACCACTTTTAACTATAACGATGACATCATCTGCACTCACAAACCCTGGGCGCATATCACTCGAGTAGCACAAAGAGCTTGAAAAGGATGCTTTTAAGGGCACATGTTATATTTGTACCAGACTGTCTCAGCTGTCAGCACTCGGATTATTATCCGTGATAAGACATGACTCCTGGGAGATGGTATCAAGCTCTGAGCTTAGAATGATCCTTTCACTTTCACCGACACACTTAATGGTCGCTTCATGTGCCTCACTCGAGTTATAGGATATCATCATTGTCATGGCTTAGTATGGTGAGCTGATAACGTCAATTCAACATATTATATTGCATTTTATAGAGCGCGATGCCGTATCCAGTTAGTTGGGATACGCTACTCATATTGTCGATAATCGTTATAAGATCATCGTGTCATCTTAATGAGAAATATAATATAGTGTGACACTAGAAGAATATTCATAAAGGTAGTAATAGTTTTTGAAACAACGGCGACTAGTCCCAGCTGCCCACGCTGACTTTTCTGATATTCTTAGTAACAGGCTTTGGGAATAGTATCGTTATATGGTCATTATATCGGCTTCCTTTGCCTTCATTGCTCTCCAATCAATGCTAAATCTCGATACAGTTTGTATCAGCTTTGGATCCAGAGATAGAAGCATTCCATTAATTTCAATGTCAGTTAAACAGAGATTATTTTTCGAAAGAATCATCATAGTTCGACAAAAACGGCAAATAAACCCTTCTTCAATCATATTTTGATAAAACCCAGCACTTTGGGAGTAAGTTTACAACGTTTCAATGGTACGACAAGGTTTAAAATCAGGAGCTTTCGAAAATCATGAGATTATAGTCCTCAGCTGATAAAACTCGTATTCATATATATTTATCTTTGAAATGGCATTTCTAGCTGGGCTCACATTTACATCATTATAAGGGCCAACCCATCTCCTATACCTTTAGAAACCGTGATAATTATATTACGTACATACCATAATGATAAAATTCTAAACTCTAGGTATAACATTCCAATACTTTTAAATTCAATCCATGCTGCATCAATGTTCAGCTTTTCAGGACAAATATCCTATCCAATGGTATTAAGATAATAATAAACAGCTTTAATAAACATCATATTCAAATCCATTCACAGCGGTTTAAAGTGATGTCCTTAGTATTCTCAACTCAACTCTCAGTAAAGTTCTCAAAACCTGTGTAAATTTCAACAAAATCATTGTTCTTGAGGCTCAGACTCGAAAAGTTGCTCAAACACAGTGCTCTTTAATCGTTAGTGCGACTCACGTATTGACTTTATTAATGCTAATGGTCTTACATGCGTGAAAACATGTAAGGTGATTTTATTCGTCACTCGAACACTTTAAAGCCTGTTGATAACGTCCCACCTTTGATAAGTTTAAACTCATTTAATCGTAACCCATTCTTCAAATGTCCGTAAGGCACTGCCCAGCTCCATGCCAGTGCTTTTAATGAAGCTCGTGGGAGACAGAAGGTGAGGGAAGGCGAAGTAATACACCTGAGAGTAGTGTTTGAGACATCTCCTATGAAAAGGGTGCTGGAAAACCACCTCCCCTGCCACCTCTAGAACTAACTCTCCCGCCTCATTAACCGACACCGACCACTCTGATCTAGTTTTGCGGAGGTGCCGTACTCGTCTCCATGGCAACCTACACGCAACACACCCAATCAGATGGATACGTGCCAAGTTCCACTTGAAGGTACCCAGCTGAGTACCGTCAGCGTCGTATAACATAACACTGTTATACGCAGTCCGGGTGAGAAGCGAGGTGACGGTGATAGGTGCTCCTTTATCAAATCCACGGTACCGCACGGCACATTCCATCTGGGTGCAGAAGCCACATTGAGGCGTCCAGCAGTCACTAGCCGGGGTCACGTGATGAAGCAGGCGGTACTGCGTGTCAGCCATGTACAGGAAGGTGATTTCGTTAAAAACTGCCGTTTCCAACGCTGATTTACACCGAGAAGTTTCCCCGGTGAACTTCAAGCTGTAGAGAAGAATATCGTTTAGGGACAGGGTTATTCCTTGCGGAGTAAATCTCCATGACCACACCCTCTCCTGGTCTCCATTGAAGGTATCTCTGCTCACTCTGATGTTTCCGTAGTCCACATTCTTAATGACGCCCTCCAAGCACTCCAGTTCAATGAGCGTCACCTTGGTGTCCCACATGAAGACCGCAGTGTAGTCCCATATCCCAGCTGCATCGTCTCTGTGTACCATGTTCACTGCCATGCTCCGTATTGGCAGCCCGCCAGGAGACTTGATTTCTAACGTGACGTCACGGAGCTGCGTGAGGGGTAACGCACGGGTGGGCGCGCCGTTGGAGGAACTGATCAGAGTCCAGGAAGGGGTGGAGGAGGAGGTGCTAGGAAAGAGGAGGAGGAAGAGGAGGAGAAACATGTGTGTCCTGGAATGGGGGGATATAATTGGGATCCGGTGAAAAAGTGGAGATAACATTCAGCAACGAAAATAATAGAATATTTCAAATTTGAGCTTAGATCACTTGATTTAGAAGTCTAAGTACATGGGTAAGTATCTGGTTATGTGAAGTATTATCGTCTGAATTGGAGTTTCACAGTGTGAAATTCACACATTGCCAATGTTGTATTGGATACTAATGATTCATAGCGCCAGCAAGGCTCGAGACAATTGTTTAAAATGTGAACAACCAACAGACACGCCCTCAATTAAATCAAACAAAGAAATTAAATATGTCCAAGAGTTTTATGGAGGAATTTCGCGGCGTCACAAATTTTATCACGATAAAACTTATATTACGATGTGCTAATAAACAATTCAATGGTACGAATTATCGATATATGCACCGAGCGCGGGGCATGAATAATTGTTAATTAGTCGAACTGTTTAGATTTAGGGTTAATATTTCAAGTTTTATGATACCGAGGCAGACATGTAATTGTCGGCTGATTATTATCAGGGGCAAGGTACTTGGAACGTGGTAAGTAGAACACCAAACAACGACGGAATTAGTTTATCAGAGAACCTTTGCACACAACACACAACAAGGGAAGTGTTCTGCAAGACTAATTAGAAAATATATATAAGACGAGCCAGGCAGCCAGCAGTAACTGGTCTCAAGTGACGTCATTATCAGGGTTTTCAATGGTGTGTTGATGATGTGATGAGTCGCATGTTTTAGTGGCCGAATGGACTCTGAAAACCTTGAACAGCTAGGATCTCTGGAAGAGAGGAGTCAGAGAGCGTCCAGTGATTGTATTAAAAGGAAGAGTTAAGAGTTACGTCACCTGATTAATCACCTTACATCTCTCACCTCATTATGCATATTAGTCTAACAACTTGTCTCACCCAAAGAGAAAGATATTAGAATTAGAATTAAGTCGGGCATCCAAGGTTATGGAATCTTTGTGAGCTTGGTAAATTGAGCGATCCGTCGAGGCCAGTATCACGCCAGTATCGCGCCAGTATCAGGCCAGTACCACGCCAGTATCACGCCAGTATATGATATGATACTGGCGTGCTACTGGCGTCCTGGCTTAAAGTAAGTGTCGACTGGCGCGATACTGGCGTGCTACTGGCGCGCTACTGGCTTGATACTGGCGTGCTACTGGCGTGCTACTGGCGCGCTACTGGCGTGCTAATGGCGCGCTACTGGCGTGATACTGGCGCGATACTGGCGTGATACTGGCGCGATAACGGCGTGAGGTAGTGAGGTAGGCCTCGACGGAGGTAGGCCTCGACGGATCGCTCAATTTACCCTATAATTTTATGCCTATTAAAGTATTAAGTTCATCAGTAGGTAGTAATAACTTACATTTCGTATGAAATATTCACTGTTATTCACAGTTGAAAATGTTCACATTCTACAACACACAGTTCATGAGTATTGTATACCGGCGGCTGTGCTGTTCTGTATGTGAAGTGTAAATGGCAATGAAATATTCACTGTCCTCTTTGCTAAATCTTTGCACTGACACTACTTTGACAATTGTTTATTTTAGCACTGACACTACTTTTTTAATTGTTTATTTCAGGACTGACACCACTTTGACAATTAATTAATTTTAGCACTGACACCAATTCGACAATTACTTGTTGTTAGCACTGACACCACTTTTTGTCAGCGCTGACACCCCTTTGACAATTAATTAATGTTAGCACTGACACCACTTTGAGAATTGTTTATTTTAGCACTGACACCACTTTTACAATTGCTTAATGTTAGCATTGACACCACTTTTACAATTGCTTATTGTTAGCATTGACACCACTTTGACTTGATTTATATCTCAGATTTGGTTGACGTATCCGGGCTGGCTGTCGACCATGATACCCTGTATACCCTTGAAATGGGAGAATATGACATAGAACCTCGATTGTCTGCATTTTCTCTGTCAAGCGGCAGACACAAAGTGTTATGGAGTGCAGAGTTCACTTCAGATCCCCGTGCGTTGTACCTCGATCTAGAAAACAGGTCAGATCCACATTACTATACTAATATTATTTTGTATTATCTCATACTGTGTATAATGAATCCGATGACTAGTCATCAAGGTGTGGTAATCACTCGTCAAGGAAGGTTTGGTAGAAGTAGGAGGGGCTGATCATCACTCATCAAGGAAGGTGTGGTAGAAGCAGAAGGGGCTAGTCATCACTCGTCAAGGAAGGGGTGGTAAAGTATCAAGGAGTGATCATCACTCGACAAGGAAGGTGTGGTAGAAGCAGAAGGGGCTAGTCATCACTCGTCAAGGAAGGTGTGGTAGGAGGGGCTGATCATCACTCGTAAGGAAGGTGTGGTAGGAGAAGGAGGGACTGGTCATGACTCGTCAAAGGTGTGGTAGGAGGGGCTAGTCATCACTCTTCAAGGAAGATATGGTATGAGTAGGAGGGACTGGTCATGACTCGTCAAAGGTGTGGTAGGAGGGTCTGGTCATCACTCGTCAAGGAAGATGCGGCAGAAGTAGGAGGGGCTGCTCGTCAGCAAAGGCGTGGTGCAGAAGTGTTGACATTGCTGTTGTGCAGTCCCTTATAAACAAGCAGCTGACACCATTCGTCAGACTGCGTTGCGATCCACTACGTGCCCTTGACACCATACGTCAGACTGCATAGCATTCCGCTACGCGCCCTTGACACCATACGTCAGACTGCATAGCATTCCGCTACGCGCCCTTGACACCATACGTCAGACTGCATAGCATTCCGCTACGCGCCCTTGACACCATACGTCAGACTGCATAGCATTCCGCTACGTGCCCTTGACACCATACGTCAGACTGCATAGCATTCCGCTACGCACCCTTGACGCCATACGCCATACGTCAGACTGCGTGCAATTTACCATAGTGCGACATGCCTTCATATTTTAAAGTTGTTAACTTGTAAGGGATGCCCTTAATCTAATTGGAAAATTTATCGACAATTAATGCCTTTAACAAGAAAAGACATGTTTGTTACTTAGATGCAATTGAATTAGATTCTTTCTCTTTCTTCGTCTTCGTCATTATCGGTTTGTTCAAGAAGCGATAATAACCAGGGTTTAAAAGAGTTATTCTTAAGATTAATCTCATAACGGAATTAGCTGAAATCTGGCAATGTACACGTTGGATTAACGTTCTATTGTTGATATTCTTGGGATTCTCTTGCCGGTATTCTTAAAATTCGGTTTGATTATCCAAAAACAGCCCAAAATTGTCACGAATACCAATCAGATTGATTGTGACAAATGTGACAATTTGGGGCTGGGTTTTTGTTTATATTTACTAATCTGGAAAACGCGACAATATCGCGACCGGAGCTCTTACGCGCACTGCTGCGCGTTTACGTACGCGCGCAGCGCAATGCATGGATTGCGGCCGGCGGCTAACCTTTGAAGTTTTATTCGATTGAATTTCTGTCAGTGTTACACGAAACGATTGCACATTACCATTCGAATGTAACCCTATTTTACACGCCATAGCATATCCAGTAATGATATCCCGTGTGGATTTTATTGGCTGTTACATGTGGGTATCCCGGGAAAGCTACGTAAACTGTCCCTTTTCCTGAACCTCACAAAACCTTTCTCTAAAAATAGTTCGCAGTGTCACAGGCTTGAGTTGTGCCAATATTGCCTAAACACTATATAAAATGTATGGTTTTTCACCTTATTTGATCCCAAGTCTGAGTGCTTTAAGACTCACGTGGTACTAGATGACGCATTCTAAGATTTGTTTGTGTGGACTCATGTGACTTGTGTGACACAAAACCAACAGCCTACACAGTACACAGTACAAAAACAAGGAAAAAGTAAGGAAAACTCGCTTCGATACAGAATTTATTAATGGTACCCTACTATTTTCTAATTTCCAAATATTGAAAAGTGGGAAAGATTTGCTGTGATACTTACCTCCCCATAATTTCAGAGTATTGTACTTTGGACTTGCCAGTCGCAGTATCATGAGTTACAACATAGAGTCGTCGGAAAGTGGCATTGTCACGTCTCAATACGACCTGTGGCCTACTACTATCTGTGTTAAGGACAACGTGAGTGCAGTGAAACGGGTCATTGCTTCGTTTCCATGAATCTGACTTAAATTTCACAACAGCCACGGCTATGATTTTCAAATGAGTGTTTCTGATTGTGATGATCTATGAACCATAATGTGCGCAAACTGAGCCAAACTCGCCCTAATAATGATAGCTCAGCACTCTTTTACAGTGCTTGAATTCAAAAGAGCCCTCTTAGGTCTAACTCTCAACATATCTAACCATTCAAACTCTTCATATATTTCCCAGGTCCTATACATGTACAACGAAAAGGATTTGATTGCGCACAACATCACCTCCAACTCTACCCTCTTCACCCTTGATACCCTATCCTGGGAAATCGTCCAACTTTCGGGAGACACCCTCTGCTCCTACCAAGATGTGAGTTAGTCCTAGTAATGGGGAAGGAACATTTCATCTCACGACACATAGTCTCGTAATATTTCAACTCCGAGCAAAGGTCTGGGTTAGGGTCAGGACAGGGAGTTGAAGCGTTCTGAGATGAAATCTCGTGGGATGAGAGAATGTTTGGTGATTGGTGAGCGGACAAAAGCCCTTTCCTGTCAGTCAACCATCCATTCCTCTCCGGGTTCTATCCCTTTCCTTGGTGCATGAAAATCATACGAAAATTTTATCCTACATATTATTATTTGATTGACAAAAGCCCCCGGACAAAACATCAAATCGTGTTTGATGAGGACGTAATTATAATACCATGGAACAATTAACAAATCGCACTAAAATCAACTATATTGATTATTGAAATGGTTAAGAAACCACACACTGATACAAGTGCAAACCTCCCATCACATAATATCAGATCGGGTAGCTGATACAATTACCTGTATTTTCACTTGCCCTACTTGGTTCCAGGTTGGAGTAAACGTGTAATATCGGTGGCGTATATTATCTTATTACCCGCAGATTCATTTGATATCATGAACACTCAGCAAGTTGACTGTAAAATCGCATGCTGATTGGTCAATTTCGTGGCTATTTCAGGATCCTAACAGAAAGTCATTCGCCAGTTAAATGTCACCTCTCAAACTCCATGGACCACGTGACTGGAGTGGATTAGATGCGGTGTTTACTCATCACTTGATCATTAACTTGTATTCTGGCTGGAAGAACTCAAAAACACAAGTGAATCAATTTCATAAATTCGCAATTATATTTCAGAATACATTTGGGTTCTGCCACAGGCTTATCGAATTAAAATGGTGTTTTATACTTTACTCCATTCTTTGATATCAGGTGACAGCGTGGCTTGAGGAACACCAAAACATCCGTGAAGCAAAGTCAGTGATCCCAGACAGTCCTGACAACATCCACATGTTAAACCTTGTACTCCTGGATGATGTGAAGACCGAGGATGGTATTTCCGGTGATAAGGAGGACAGCATCTCGTCTTGTGAGGAGGGATGTGACTTGTGCATGGTGGGAGTTTGTACGTGTGTATATGACATGGACCAGAGTGGGAACTGCAAAACTCGTAAGTGCAGGATCGGCCGCATATATTGTGTTATCATCAAAGGGGGCGTGTCACAGGTCATCGTAATGAAAAGCTCAACCGGACCTCATGTATTCTGACCGTTTAAGCTATAAAGTCCGCCTACCGCATATCCTGTTCGAAGGCTCCTGATTTTCCAACTTTTTCATTATCACGCTTTCAACTGGCTCCCTAAGTTATTTAGGTAATTTTTCACTTTCCCCTAGTTTACCGTAAATTTAACATAATTTTACTATAAGTTTACCTTAGTTATTTCCCTGCAGTTCCTGACCGTTTCTTGGTTATGTCTCAAATCCGGAGCCTCTCTCTGGTCGCACTACCGGATCACAGGACGAGAGAACCCCACTCGTCTGTCGAGAAGACACGACTCTACCTGACCCCGGTAGAGTGGTGTCTGGGGGAGGTGGAGTACGATTCAGTGTCGAGGACTGTCTTTTGGGTGGAGCTGGAGAGTCAGTTCATAGGGTACGAGAGTCTTCTGTTAGGGGCCTCCATAAATTACGGTCGCATTTCCCCCAATTTTCAGACCCCTCACCCTAAGTTCGCACTTGTTACAAATTCGAAAACCACCCTCCCCTTAATTGACCAACGTAATTTATGGATGGCCTCTTAGCAATGTTGTGAATTTTAACCCTGAGTTGAAGAAATATGTGAAATTTTTCAGCCCTGGTTTTCCATCAGCGATCGCTAATGACCGAATTTTCAAATTCACCGAATTTGTGATACTTGAACTTTTGTGTTTACTATAATATGACCATGACAGTTTATCATTGCAGTTTGTACGGGAACATCCGACCCCACAACTCAAGAATCCGGAAGATGAGTCTGGATGACATGCATCCTCGAGTTATCTATTACGGTTTGACTTTGGTGTATTCTGTACTATACCCACATTTAATAAGTTAAATTGATATGAAAAGTTCCAAAGCTTATACGAACAAAATATGCAAGTTAGCTATTTTCCGAGTTCGTTTGAATTAAATTCGAGTTGTAGGCTCTTTGTATGGAGGGAACTCCTCCGAGTAGCTGTTCCTACGATATTATTTTCAAACCCTCTGAATTATCCTCAGAGCCAGGCCGTCAAGTGGACAGTATCTCAGTAAATGGTGAAGATGGTCTGCTGTACTGGCTGGACGCCGAAGCAAGCCTGATCGTCGCCACCCAAACATCGTGCACCGAGGACCGTTGTCTGAGGACTACGCTGGTTAACGAGAACATCGACCCGTCCTATCGGCTACTGGTATGAGTATAGGTTTTGGGGTTAACTTTCAGGAATTCAGGTCAAATTTCAGGAATTTGGAAGTGGCGACTCCTCAACTTTCGCAGTTTTTTGTGCGCTTCAAGATGTAATGATAATGTTTTGATGTATCATTCATCCCTTGAACCTTGAAAAATCCCCAGAAAGTATCAAGTAGAGCCAGTGTCATGGTCTACGTTTCGGGCAAAAACGAGATTATGACCCGGAACCTCGACGGATCGAACCCTAAAATCATCTTGTCTGGAAACCTAATTGACATAAGCTGTATAACTCTCCATGGTGACTCGGTTAGTAAAAGTAACTTTTCTTGAAATATTCTATATTTTCTCTATTAACTAATTCCCCCCACCCCTGGCAGATTTTTGAGAAATATCCTATGATTTCTCAATTCACAGAATCCCACCTCCCGAAATATTTTAGAGGGTTTCTTATAATGATTTCTCTATTCTCTAAATCACAGAGATTCTAGAGGGAATCCTATGATCTCTCTATTTACTACCCCCCCCCCTCACAGGACACAGAGATTTTAGAGTGCATCTCATAAAATATAATTTCTATATTCTCCTTATCTCTCCCAGGTGTACATCCTACCAAGGGACAGTGGGTGGGTGGTCAGACTCCCTCTCATAGGAGGTGGTCAGGATGTGGTCTACAAACAAGGCTCAGAGTTCGTGTCTATCAGTGCCACCTTCTCTGGGGAGCAGTTGTTCGTGGCCAGTGATTTACGGCGCACGCTTAGCAGGGTGAGTTGCAGGTCACGTGATACATGTCTCACCTTTCCAATGTCACGTGAAAATGGTAGTCAGCTATGTCTTGGTCAAGATGAAACACTTTACCTTTTTAGATAATGTTTTTCGCAAACCGCCATCTTTTGGTGGATATAAGAATAGCCAAGAGGGGTTTGAGTGGCCCTAATTTTCGGCGCCAGAAGATCTTTCTAAAGAGCGAAAAAGAGGAATATTTTCAAATGTTACCCTTTTGAAATTAACATCTCCACTCCTTCCCAGGTTGATTTCGATGAACAAACCTCCACTGTTATTGCTAGCCACGTCCGTGGTATCAAGAGTGTTACCAGTGGTTACCATGGCACCACCCATGACAACCACGTTAACAACAACCACCACACCATTAGTTACCATGACAACGGACTCAGCAGTGACGTTGGTAATGAGGGTGGGGCAAGTAGCAGCTGTCAGGAGGAGTGTGATCACTTCTGTTTCAGACTCCCTAATCAGGATCACAGGTGTGGGATATATAGCTACAAAAATCATTTCACTTTCACATCATCAATATTGTTACAACTTAAGTTATATAATTATTAATGATGACATCATATTTTGCAACAGATTTATGGGGGTAGTGATCGAGTTGATACTTGAATAGAGCATCATGGAAGTTGGACATACATCCAAATTATCCAATGAGTTTCACTTAAACACATTGGATTTGAAACTGTTTCAGACATGTGGAATATCTGTACATAGTTTGATGAGTGTAACAGTGTACAGATTTCCATTGTCACATCTGATATTGTATGTTATGTAAAAGTATCAAGATTTGAATCCGAACAAGGACTGATATGACATTTATTGAGGCCATTTTTAATCAAGAAGTGCATTTACATTTGGTAATGACAGACCTGATATGAAAGGTATGAAAATCAATGGGTTGTTTACTCGTACAGTAACTGTATTCCATTCAGGTGTGGGTGTGCTGACGGGTTCATCATGAAATCAGGCTCTTGTCAGGAACCACCTTCCATTCTACTCGCAACAGGTAACTATACACATCAGCACTGAATCATCAGCACTTTGAATAACTTGTAGTCATACATAATCTCAAATGTGTTTGCATAAAGTAATGTTTTGCCCAGTTTACCTACCTATACACTCAATATATCGCTGCTTCTACAGGGAACTTCATCCAGACTTTCCAGCCCTTCCCCTCCACTGGGGGTATTGCTGTACGGAACATTCTTTTCCACTCCGACGCAGACATCATCGCCCTCGAATACTTCTACGATAAGGTAAAAGACAGCAAAAATGGATAAAACTATGGTTTTGGTTTGGAAGTAGCTTGGATAATTAAATAAAATTTTCCACACGAATTGTCTCTGAAAATGAATTTCGGTCATAGAACTAACAAAACTCTCTTGTTAATGCCCGAATATGATTTAAACCCCAAAAACCTGCTCAGAAATGCATTGTTTGGATTGACGGCAACCATAAGACGATATCTAAGACTTACTGGGACGCTACCTTTAACGGGGACATGCTGTCAGGAAATAAGATCAGCAACATGGTCGTCGACGGCATTACTCAACCAACGGTGAGTTTCAATTTCAATTTCAAAACTTTCAATTTCAAGTTTAAGTTTTTTCTGTCTCTACCCTCTCCTGAAGCATCAGCTTTGTCTTGATCAATCGAATGTCTAAATCAATCGCAAAGAAGCAAGATATGTGTGTTTTTGAAGGTTTTACTTCTATTCCAACAACTATTACACCTAATGGCAGTAATCGAGCCAGACTTGTTACGATTACACCAATTTACCATTAACCAATTACAAAAAGGTCGGGAATACAATTTGGAACAACTTTAATATAATGCCTTGTTGCTCTGACAATGACTTTACAGGATATTTCCGGAGACTGGATCTCTAACCTGGTGTACTGGAGCGATGCGTCACGTGATACGATCAGTGCCGTCTCATTGGAGGGCAGGGGAGGACGTCAGGTGTTCAGGAGGGTGGTAGTGAAACATGCTCACAAACCCACCTCTTTCGTTGTCAACCCTCTACAGGGGTAAGAAGGATAGTTGTAAAATGATAGCAGAAATAGATCATCGATTTAACGAAGTACGAATTTTTTACTCTTACAGCGCATCTGTTCTTTTTAGCTGTCCATTCAAATTATTTAACTTCTACCAACTTTTATGAAGCCGATAAAACACTCAAAAGCTTGAACTCGACACAGAACAACATGACAAGTAGAGATTAACGCAGCTAATTTATCAATAATGTTGTACATTTCAAGTCATGACAATGACATCATATCCCCGCAGGAAGATGTTTTGGGTGGGGTGGGACAGGGATGTACCTCTTATCAGAGCAGCCAGTATGGACGGTAGTAACGTTACCACACTGACTACACGGCCTGGCTCCTGGCCAACTGACATCACTATCGACTATCAGGTGCGCCTTTGGTTTTACTCAAAGATTTATAGTTTTTGCCAACCTTCCTCCAAAAGTATGTGTTTCTTTTAATTGTGCAAACAATCCTTCAATTCCTTCATAAGCGCCCCGGTCAAACCAAAGTATTATCTATTAAGGTATATCGTGGGTATTGGGTATATGCCAAAATTAAATAAATCCTGAATATCCATTTTGTAGAGTGGTCGTGTGGTGTGGTTAGACGCCCGACACAAGGTGGTATTCTCCATGACAGAACAAGGTGCTGATATCAAGATCATCGTGGGAACCCGTTTCATGCGTTACCCTGCCGCTATCAGCGTTTGGTAAGTCCTGGGTAAAATTCTCATGTCCCAATGGCATGCCCCAATTTTCGGCGAAACTTAGTTCCACCACCATTAAGTAGTTGCTAGTTACAATAGTATCTCTCATACAAGTTCCATAATGGCAACCACATCCTGCCGCCATGCCGCCATGGCAATGCTGGGCAATCTCACTCTATTTTCTAATTCTTGCCACTAAGCATTCTACTTCATACCTCAGGCACGGTTACACGTATTGGGTGGACTGGCACTTTAACTTTGTGTTCGTGGCTGAGGGGAGTAACTCGTACGATGTCACACGACTCATTCCCGGGTCCCATGTCTCTGACATAGTGCTGTCTCACCAGAGTAAGTGATCACTTTGGTACAAGTAATTAATGAGTGATCACTGATCAGTAGCATCAGTTTCACATGAATAACATCAGTTTCACATTAGTAACATCAGTTTCACATGAGTAACATCAGTTTCACATTAGTAACATCAGTTTCACATGAGTGTTTTCTTTAATGGTCATATCGACGTGAATTACGTAACATTCATTAAAGGGACTGTTCAGTAGTTTTGCAAGTTTAACACACTTTCCCTCGTGTGTAACATGGGTGTCGCGAGTTCGAGGAATGAGAATCATTCTGAAATTTCCCAGTCGTGTGGCGCCATGTACGCCATCAGTATCACGTACGTACAAATGGCAATTGTGTGAAATAATTTCTCTGATCTAGCGATATGTACGTATCAGTGTACGTATCATTACTCATGATTCGTGTTTTTATCTTTTTATGGTGCAGTAAACGTAAGATCTACATAACTCGTTGCTCCCTTGCAGTGAAGCAGAGTGGTAGTAACTCCTGTTCTTTTTATGATGCGGTAAAACGTAACATCTACGTAACACTCCCCTGCAGTGAAGCAGAGTGGCAGTAACTCGTGTTCCCTTGGTAACGGGGGGTGTTCCCACGTGTGTGTTCCTGTTACACCACTAACACACGTGTGTATGTGTCCAGATGGCATGGCTCTCAAACAAGGTATACTTCTTACTTTTTTACTATCAGTATGGGTACCTAAGACGGATTTAAAGAAAAACTGATTGATGTAGCAGTTTCTGGTTTTTATTTGATTTTTTAGTTGATTTAGTTGATTTTTTAGCTCCCAACTTTGCAAATAGTGACAGAACGGGTTTAGATTCCCAGACAGATAATCTCATTTCCCTCTTGTTCGCAGACGTACCGGGAAGATGTTTCGCGTTACCACAAGAACTAATTGGTGTTATCCTCAACCCCTACCTATTTGGAGTAAACGCTCAACCTCTCAGGTTCGAAAACTTGAAATTGTTTGAGCTCAATGCCCCCGGCTTATATTTACTTTATTCTCGACTCCGCGTATGTTGTGATATTGTGATGAAGTAATAAGACGACGTTTTTAAGACGACGTATATAAGACGACGTTTAGATGACGTATATTGAGTTCTGACTTCTCATAGTCGTCACGTCAGGTTGTCGCACCAACGTCTGCACAACGCTGTCAAGATAGCTATCTACTACAAACACCAGTCTATATTCTGGCTGGATAACGACAGGAGCTCCATTGAGGTATTTACATCTTGATCGGAAATTACATGCGTTACGCTTATCGCTCGAATACCTGAGGGCTCGATAAAGACGCGCGGATTTCAAATCTTTCTACAAAAATTCTACTGTATCGGAGACACAATTTTGCGCGTCTTTATCGAGACCTCTGTCAATCGAACGATCTCGCACATTTGCGTAAATTTCAAACTCAATCACCTTCAAGCATCTTTCCATCCTTCTCTCTCAGTTGCCGACGATAATCACATGATTTTCGAAAGCTCCTGATATCAAACATTCTCGTATCATTGAACTTTTTCAAGTTAAAACCACCCCTCCCTCCCAGACTGTGCACGTGAACGGAACAGGCTACCGCACGGTGTACCAGAGCACGTACCAAGCTACAGACATCAAGGTGGACTGGTTGGGGAGCAACGTGTACTGGAGTGAGGCGGACTCTAAGAACGTGAAGTGTGTCTCGCTGAGTGGGGAGTTTGATAAGTTGGTGGCTACTACGAGGAGTGCACCTATGTTCCTACTGCTGGACCCCCCACTCAGGTGCATTGAGCAACATTGTGCGTGAAGGAACATGTTGATGTGAAGCAACATGTTGGTGCGAAGCAACACTCCTGGACATGGAAAATGATTCGTGAACGATTTAGATATTTTGTAAATGACGTAAAAACTTAAACTCACTCCTGTTTCAGCCACCTGTTTTGGATGGAATGTGAGGACTCTGGAGGCAAGGATCTCTCTACCAGTCCACCATGTCAGGCTCCCACACCTCCCTCCTGCTCACCACGCCAACCTGCCCAGATAGCATGGACATAGCCCGGGAAACACGTACTATTTACTGGAACGTGGGATCGACTTTATCAGACCACGTACGAGCATCAGATGGTCATAGGTGGTCCGGGGATAATCCGGTGATCACATCGTCCGAACTACCGTTCTCTACGACTCAGATCATCTGGATTGAGGAGAACTTGTTCGCGTTACGAGAACCCGGGAGAGCGAACAGAAAGGAGAGGAGTGAGGATGAGAGAGTGAGGAGTGAGGAAGGACTCGAGGATGAAGAATTGAGCGAGAATTTGAGGATAAGTGAGGATGATAATGAGGATGAGGAGCAGGGATGGGAGGATATGAGGGTGATGGTTAGTGTTGATAGGCTGGAGACTGTCATGATTGATGTGGTCAACAGTTCCTGTTTCGCTGCTTTCAGCCCTCTCGATGCAGGTACAAATCATTCTCTATCCTTCTATCACTCCGTCATTGCTGGCGTTTTTTATAGTTTGCTGCATGGTACCGTTTATCATGTACATTTGTTTGAAGTCATGATACGTGACTAATCGTGGAACTAGCGTCTCACGGGAATTATGCAATGTATACACAGGTCATTATAAACCTCGAACTAAGTCATTACCATGATTACGATGGACAGTACTGCCTTTAATGAGGCTGTAAATCTGTTTTCAACATGAAACACTCATGCGAAGTGTCTCTCATATTCTCCTCAGCTGGAAAATGAGCGGTCTGTCTTCATCAATTCGCCATTCCAAGTCATAATAATATCACCATTCCAATTTCCCAACCACTATACTTTCTCCTACTTCCAGGCTACTCAGACTGTGATGTAGACAATGGCGGGTGTACGCACTTCTGTTTCCTGGAGTCAGGGGGCGTGCAGTGTGGGTGTCCGGCCCAACAAACCCTCCTGCCTGACAACAAAACCTGCACCAGGTATTAAAGTCAGAGCAGAGTACACTGCGCTATGTGCTGTGCTCAGCACAGGCACGATCCAGTGTCGTCCACTACACGGACACCTCAAATAAGACCCACTATCAATCCTGCTATCGCTTATTCCATCCCAACCCCTCTTCATCTTCATTGTAGATCGTCCAAATTTATAATTCCTCTGTGGTGTAAAAAAGAGGACTAAAGGAGTACAAAGAGACAAAAAAGGATTAAAAAAGGGGGCGTTGACGGAGCAGTCAATGACTGTACTTTCTCCAGGTTGGGCAGTGAGTGTGTGACGGGGGAGTTCCGATGTGGCTCTGGGGAGTGTATCTCCGAGGAGTTCGTGTGTTCTTTCAACCCTGAGTGTCTCGACAAATCAGATGAGGTTGATTTAACGTGGAAGTTTTATTTGAATTTGTTCTGAACTAGAAGTTTGTCTTGACAAATCGAATGAGCCACGAGGTTAGGAAGGAATTTTAAATTTTATTTTTATTTTTTATATATTTTGTATTTTGACAACACACGAGTCACATGAAAGGAACACATCCATAAAGAAATGTTTACTGTTTACATGAGTACAGGTTCCTTTGACACCTCTTAGGTCAGTTTGACCCTCCAAATATCAGATTGCATCGAAACCTCTTTTCCCAGATCGACTGTGGCTAATCTGATACCATATTATCTGACGTCGAGAGTCGTTGGTTTAAAAACTCTTTCCTCAGTAAACTGAATTAACCACTTTTTCTCAGGTAGACTGGAAGTTCTTTTCCCAGGTCTACTGAAACATCTTTTTCCCAGGTATAGTGAAGCCTATTTTTCCCAGGTTGACTGTGGTTGGTGTGAAGAGTTCCAGTTCTCGTGTGGAGATCGCTGTATCCCGAGTACGGCAGTGTGTGACGGTCTCTTGGACTGCCTGGATGGAGAAGACGAGTCTTCAGCGGAGTGCAGCCCGTGCGACACAACCGGACACACTTGCAAAGGTAAAACTTCACGCTATAATCGCAAACTTTAACATATTGCCATCAAATCTAAATAGTGGCAAATTTCACATATTATTAGCACTCCCGCACAGTTTTCTGTACGCTCGGCTGAGTTAACTTTGTGGCTGCTTAGATGAGAGCTTTCACCCTAAGCACGATAGGTACGGCCTGGAAATCGAACCACCAACCTTTCGATTGAAAGTACGGTGCCTTAACCACTGCGCTACCTGGCCACTATCCCTTTTCCAATTTCCAGGATCTGGTATCTGTCTGCCCCGGTCTATGAAGTGTGACGGAGTAGCTGACTGTGAGGGAGGGGATGATGAGAGAAAGTGTCCCAAACAGGAGGCGGTGTGTGGGGATCTGGAGTGGCGGTGTGACGATGGCACCTGTATTATGAGGGAGTGGTTATGTGACAAGTATCCTGATTGCGAGGGAGAGGAGGATGAGCAGGATTGTGAGCTGTGAAAATGTATCCATGATCGCTGTCATTTTGTTAAGAAAATTGCAAAACTTCAGAAATATCCTAAGATCGCTGACAGTTCTTTACAAAAATTACAAATCTTCTCAAATTAAGGTAAAAATATTCCTTTTTCCCTAACTTTTGTAGTTCCCTCTGATACCGTTAGCTAAACTTCCATCTATTGCAGGATTGTGAGTTGTGTGACCCTAAAACTGAGTTTGACTGTGGCTACTCCCAGTGCATTCCTATAGGCGAATACTGTGATGGAATCATCCAGTGTCTCCATGACAGTAAAGATGAAATAAACTGCATTCGTAAGTCATTATCATCTATTCGATTTTGTCAAGTATAATTCAATTACAATAGCTTACATTTACAATTCAATTTCCAACAAAATTCATGAATTTTGATGATCAATAAAATACCTCAATCGTCATCAATATGATAACCAGTTGAGGTGTTTGTTTATGATAGTTTGGGGTAGATTTTATGAGATTGATGTATAGATCCAAATATAACAACACAAATCGTTATGAATAAAAATGATATTAAGCATCCAATTGATGGTGAGATGAAAATTAAATCACCACATACTTGAATAACATAATTATTGAAAACAGCCAGTCATTTAAATCTGAATATTGTCTGTATCTGATGGTTTGAGTCTTTGAGAACTGCTCAACCGCAGTTTTGGACTTCCAATAATGTGAAGAGACAAAATCATGTTAAAAAACCAAAAGATTGATTTCAAGGACAAAATCAAACAAGTTAAATACAAAATCAAACAAGTTGATCGCAGAATGGTTCCAATGCCCCATTACACATTAAAATGTTAGAGTGATTTCATGAGACGCACAGCTCTCACAGTGTGCAGGATATAGACTCATTAGAATTAACAGTTTCAAAAAAGCTATACATCTGCTTCGGCGTATTTATTCTATGATAAAACCATCTATCGAAGGGTCCGCAGGAATACGGACTAACCTGTAAAACGGTCGGTATCTTACGTATTTTCACCTCAAAGTGTAGGCGGGTGTTGAGGTTGTAAACCAGCCACCCCACGTACCCATCCTCCGGACGGAACGGCACTTTGTGCACCTCTTCAGGCAGTTTCCTAAACTCCTCCACCACATCCCGCGATAGCACATACCCGCCGCCCGAACAATACTTCCACCTGGGGTACCCTGCGAAACCCCCGTACCCCATCGCACAAGTCCCCGCGTAGACCCGCTCGCGGGGCAACGCCCGCAAACCCGCGAGCAGCGCGGGGAAATTCACCAGAATATCCTGATCTGTCTTGATGAAGTAGGTGTAGTTTACGATGTGGAGACTGTGCTCCAGCGCCCACAGGACCTTGTACTTCAGGACCTGGCGATGTTCCCGGAGTTGCGGTACTACGTAGATGTCATCATGTGTCAGGATCTCTTCCTTCAGCTCCTCACTCATCTCCCTTCCCTCCTCATAACCGAGGATAAACATCATCTTAACAGCTCGTGATCCCTCGTCCGTAACAGGGTCCCCTTGTAGCTCATTCCACCTCGTGAGGTTGAGCCATGTGTTCCGGATTGCTTTTCTCTGATCCGTGCTCCTCGGTAAACTGGGAATGGCAATAACCATGAAATAGGTCTCTAATTCTGTCTCAAATTCGGATAATTCGGGCTCGAATTCGGATAAATCGGGCTCGAATTCGGAATCTACGATGAAAGGAGTCTGTGTTTGGTGGTACCGGGTAACCATTGACTTCTGATCACGTGACAGGTAGAAGTAGGAGTAAAGATGCATAGAAATGCCGAAGAGGACAAGCAGCAGGAGAAACCATTGTAGATTTGATATCATCGCCCTAAAAATTTTCAAAGCACGAACGTTAGTCGTGATTCTCATCATGGAGATTTCCAGTGTATCAGACGTTTTTGGCAAGATTGGGCAAATCAATGACTTCTTCAAAAGCATGAAAATATACTAATGACTTAATGACCACTGGTCTCAAGGTTCAATACTCACCATGGCCCAGGTGGTCAACCAGAGGTCAAAAGTATACCTTCTATCATACGATCATATAAAACATCAAATTATACACCGAATTTCTGATGTCACAACAGATAATAAAGCTACCTACGAGTCTAAGCATCACAGAAAAGAGCTAAGTTACGGACGCAACAGGCCCCATGTAAAAGTTGCTCTAATTTTTGTGAGGATCATTTTGATGAGGCGAGGAAACATTTTAAAAGATTATTTCCGATCTACTTCAATGTTTTCAAAACACTTTAAAGATAATTCAACTTCAGCTGTGACTCACGCAGCGTGGCGGTCTTGTTTTCCCTCAATTCAAGGAAGTTTTGGGTTTCGAAAATGGGGGATTTTTTGATCAATCCACATAGTTATTTCTCGTAGGTAAACATTAAACAACCTACAAACATAAACTAAGAAAATATGATTATCACGAGCGTTTATGTGAGGCGTTTGGAGTCTTCAATTAAAGTACCTCTCCATAAACTGCCACTGTACCATGCGATTGTGTACATTGTATAATGTACATTGTTGAACATGTATCAGAATAGGATACCAGTTGCCAAAGTATCCTTGAATAGCCTGAATAAACTCCGCGCACGAGAATTGAGAAATAGGTGGGGAGGATGACGTCATTATCATAGCTCAATATAGTGAGTTGATGACGTTGAGCTGCCTTTTTCGCGTGCGTGGCGCTTAATCAAATGCTTATGCTGTCGGGGAGCTGGGGTGTCACTGTCAGTGGTTCGCAATGACATCAACTGTGGAGAAATAGACTGTGAGAAAGCAACTGTGAAAAAGCAACTGTGGAGAATGGGTGATATGCATATTGCATAACTAGGTTATAAAGGTTTTGCTTTATGCTTAAGGAAAATGCCTTATACATAACAGCTTTGCCTTATAAGTTTGGGTTTCTCTTGAATAAGGGTTTCCCTTGTTATCCACACCACCCATTGAGGGTTGAAAAGACTGAGTGTCCCACTCAGAAAATTCTACTTTCCTCTGTAAGTGTATCTTTAGTCATGCCCCCACTGCGTTTCAGACTATAATAACAGCCCCAAATATTCCTTAGCGCTAAGGCTGTTCAGACCATAAAATTGTGGAAATTCCCATTTTTGTTCCACGTTATTGTTATTTTCAAGCAACCACCTCCCTCCAACGACTTAACTTTGGCAGTTTTATTAAGATAAGACTTTATACTTATTGAGGTAATAAGACAATGCTTTAATAAAAACAATTTATTATCAAAAATACTAGTGTTATCATAATCAAAAATTTTCCCTCGTGAAATCCGATAAACATAATCAAAATTCAAAAGTCTTCAAACTTTCAAAGAACTCGGTTTACATATCAATGTGCGTGATTCTACTACATTGGTCATTGAATTTTGTTAATGGCGCATTTTCTTCGTCACCATTGGCCATTGAATTCAACTGTTAAAGAAAATCAATAATCAATTTATTGTTTAACAAAAAATGGAAAAATTTCATCATTCTTTCCATTTCAAAGACCATCAAATTGTGATAAATAACATGATTATTTCTTACGTTAAACTCCAAGAAACCACCTTATACTCCAAATGCCTTTCACCCAATAAGTAAAAGACTTTTTCTAATTTTTCCTTTCCACTGATCTTTAGGACAAAAAGTTTTGAGCCATGTGATTATTCGACTAAAATTCTTCTACAACAGTATATTGGCCTCTTCATTTTGGTTCATTTCTTGCCATCCTCTAGGACTTTAATTTGAAGTGCCAAATCTACAAAAATTTGAATAATTAAAGGAACCATTCAATATAATATATCTAAATGGGCATATATTTATGCTCCAGTAAGCGAAAATAAACCCATGATGTAAATCAATCAGTAAAAGGGCATTCCTCCTGTAGCTGGTGCATGTTAAGTCATTCAGATTTCTGATTCTGGATCAATAAACATAAATATTACGATTTCTAATTACTATCATTTTTCAGTACTTAAATAACATTTAATAGCTAAATTATTTTTACCTGTAATTTCAAGCTATAAACTCCCACCTGCTGTCAACATGTTCTTAAATGTGTCATTTTCGTAATTCTGTCCAGATATGCAAACTAAAAATATGCGGAATCTTAATGGTTCATATGAACGATGTTATTCCAAGCATTTGTAGAAAAACTTGAAATGATCAGTTGGCCTTTAATACTTATTGAGGTAATAAGAAAATGCTCGAATAAATACAATTTATTATCAAAAATGCTAGTGTTATCATAATCAAAAATTTTCCCTCGTGAAATCTGATAAACATAATCAAAAGTTTTCAAACTTTCAAAGAACTCGGTTTACATATCAATGTCTGTGATTCTACTACATTGGTCATTGAATTTTGTTAACCAACAATGATTCAATACATTTTCTTCATCATGATCATTGGCCTTTCTGATCTTCAATGTCAAGTTCCTGAAAATACACGAATCAATTTATTGTTTAACAAAAAATGGATAAAATTTCATTACTCATTAAGATGCAAAGTGGAACATGATTATTCACCAAAACTCCAGTAAATATTGCAGCAGTAGTCAATTTTCGTTGCCACGATTAGGACATTATTACAGTTTCTATGTGATTATTCGAGCAATTCTTCTACAACGGCCTATTCATACACATTTCTTGCCATCTCTAGGCAGTGCTTTCCTATAATACCAAATTACTTTTAAGCTATAAAATAGGGTTATTTATTTGAGTTAGCGATAAAATCATAAAATCAATCAGGCAGTTCCTCACCTCATTCAGATGTATGTTCTGTATCTTTCATCTCTAATATTGTGGATAGGAGCTGTGTCCAAGTTTTGTAACATCGTTTTCAAGGACATAGGCATTAGGCGTATTAAAGATATGATTTCATTTCATTTAATTGTTATCAAGATCGAAAAAAGGGTACAAATATCTTTTAACATCATCTAATCATAGAAATTATCGCCTCGACAATTTCTAAGATTTTTTACTAGTTTAATCTGAAAAGGTCTGACGTATTAAACTTATAGTCATTAAAGTATCGACCATTCGAAGTCTAACCCATAGAGGTCTGTAGGAATTTCCTGTACCATTTCTTTAATATTAGAAAGTTTTTTGAGAAATTCATCCTGAATGATAAAATACCATACAATACCATATATCAGCCACTCATAAGTAACTATCACGATCACAAAATGCATGATCTAAAGAATTAAAGACCTAAAGAGCACCATTCATGGGCTACATTTTAGATGCATCAAGCGACTGTGGAGTGTGGACTGGTCATTGTTATTACCATGAGTATGAAATATGTAACAGCCTCTTTAATAAAACTCAAACCTCAGTGACCCTTACTTAAGTGGCTTATTATCACAACTCACCATCAGAACACACTATCTCGTAGACACTCTGGGCCCAGGTGCCGCCTTTGCCACTCACACAGGCATTCGAAGCACCGTGCTTCTGATAGGTGTCTCCGGCATCAGCCGCTGTGAAACACTGCGTATGGTATTGCACGGCGAACACAGTGTTACCTGAAGGTATAAACTTGGATATAAGATAGGCAGTGAGCTGCCCGTTAATTGATTTGGAGTCTGTTGGCAAGTGGCAACACAGGCTGGAAATCAATGATAGGCCCAAATTCTAGCCCAAATTCTAACCCAAATTCTACCAAAATATATTAAATCATTAAAGATCGCATCCCTTTTGGATATTGCTGTCTGAGTATTATCAACTATGATGTTTACAACCAGCATAACGCCCTTACCCAATCCTTCTGCATGAGCTCGACACTCATCGACTGACCCTACTGAGGTATAAGCGCCTGATATTGCTCTATCGTAATCATCTCTCCAACACCCAAGGTCTTTTAGTTCACAACTCTCCTGTGTTAGCTGCACTAGTGCTTGTAGGAGCAGCCACAGGACCATTCTCATCCTCCTCTTTCTGCCACTTAAACCTCTGCTTGAGTTGGGGTGCTCTAGAGCATGCGTCACATGAAGCAATGCTGTGGGATACATGAAGATTGAGGTTGATTCAAGGTTTCAGATCAAATTTGATAATGCACAAACTGATTGAGTTTAAAATTATGCGAGACGTGCGATCGCTTCGATGTGTTCCTTAGAAAGTTAGAAACTGCATTTGTAAGAAAAAATTGCACCTGTACAAAACTTAATCGGTACAAAAGTTTTTTCGACTATTTACAAAAAAAGTAAGCATACTATTTATTCCGTGATCTACTGGTAGCGCTAGTGGCGAGTGCCAAAACCGATAGCCATGCGAGCCTCTGAATTTCAGGCTATGCATTATGTCATTATGGAGTGTTGGTCAGTTTTGATGCTATCAGCGTTTCCCAAGAAATGGACGGGTCTCTAAACGTTCTAATGAGCTGCCAAAAGCAAATTCTAGTGCCCAGGAAAATGACACAAATAGCCATGTAAGCATGTACCAGGTGTCGTTATGGGACCCCATGTCCTCTCGAGGCGGGCATCATAAAGGAAAGGACTAAGTGTTAATTATTTTGGTGCCGCCTGTATTTATACGGCTCGACAAGTCTAGTCCACTTGACGTTAATTACAGGCTACGGATCTTGTGGAAATTGCTTCACGAGTAATTAAAGTCCGTTTATTGGAAATTGCTGTACTGCTCGCACAATCCACTGCCTCTCTCGTGACCAGGCCTTCAAACTTATGAACTAAAAAATTGGAGAAATGTATAGCTGTCGTAGATTCAACCTGAACTCTTAAAGAGTTCGGTTGAATCTGACTGTGGCAACGCCAAGTTCATCTGTCTTATTGGTCTATTTGTGATGGTTAACAAAGGTGTTCTCCTGAGAGGCAGTAGATTTTGTGATTTACTGATTTCCAATACGAATGGTATATTGCTTCCAGCTCGATTTCCAATGCGCAGGATATAATCGCTCCCTGCTAGGTAAATTGGAATGACCAGCTGGTACCCTCTGATCCATTGTAAAATACCATGGCTTCACTCCCTTTAAACCCATTGCAAGCAAGGTCCTATAATAGTACCCTTATAATTATATTGGAGTTGTTGTTGGCATGAAGTGGGTTGATGGTCACGGGCGAGGGCTATGCAGCGTCATTGAGAGGCATTCTAACGCGTAAAAATACCATCACCTCCAGCCTACAATGAAGGATAAACGTGTGTAGCAGGTGCAGACGGCGCTTTTAAATCCAGCATACCTAAATCTATAGAAAAACGACCAGTGATTATGATGTCTGTACTCTGTATGAAGGAAATTGATCCAATGATCCTAACATTATTACCCTCTCAGAAGTCAGATCTTATAGCTACCAACTCTTATTTGATGTAAAATTTCTAACTTCTAACATGGGATATCTCGTATCAATGAAACGACTTTTCTGCAAAATGAGTTTTAGTAGCCTATTGGCCCTTATTTAACAATCTATGAGCGGTTCCTTCCTTCACTGCTTGCACCACCAAATAACACCATCCCCTAATCCAGCACAAACCACTCCCTTCTCTTTTCGCCCTTCTCTTTTCACCCCTTTATCTCTTTTCAGAGTGCCGTGAAGGACAGTCCATGTGTGATAACGGCCAGTGCCGGGCCTCCAACCGGTGGTGTGACCACGTCTGGGACTGCTCCGACAGGTTGGTATAACCAAACGACCGGTCACTATTTCGGTTTCGGTATGCTAAAACACCCAGTTAACCGGAATTTCGGTCCCGGTTCAGTAAACCATCCAATTTCCCTAAACGGTTACTATTGCGAAATCAAAATATTTTGTTTCGGTGGGCTGGAAAACACCCGGTTATCCGATATTTCAGTCCGGTTAACCGGTTGTTTCCCGACAGGACGGTGGACAGACTTTATACCTGAACGCCTCTCAACAATGTGTGACCGCCGATCAATATATCGTGGTTTAAAATGGTTTCAATCGATTTATTTAGATCCCCAATTTTTATTGGTGACTCGCAAACCAACCCGTAGAGATCGAAAAATTTATCCAAATATATTCCTTTATTGTATACACTCGACAGGTCCGACGAGTGGAACTGCAACTACACGACTATCGCGGAGTCGGAGCCTTCTGACAGTCACGTGACGCCGACCCTGACCATCATCTTCGGAACGCTCTTCATGTCCGTTGTGGCAGTGGGACTGTTGTACCGCTTCAAGATCCTGCCCAGGGTCCGGTCTACGTACAAGCAGCTGACTCAAGCTAGCAACAAAACGGTAGGGGCCGTTGTTGTTTTGTGTTTCTTAAAATTGAACAGAGAGACCATTGGCGTTAGTCTGGGTTTTAACGGGTGTCAAACCTAACAACATGAGTCTCAAACCACGCGATTCACATTCACTTTGTTGAATATAGTCCAACTACCACCCTCTGAAAGCCTGAGACTCAACTTAACTCAACCCCCTCCCTTTAACTAAACTCCCAACCTCTTAAACTCAAACTCCCATCAGGTTGAAACCAACGTGTGCGTCACAACGAACACCTACTCCGAGTTGGAGACGACAGTGTGCAGCTCAGAGAACGCTTCACAACGGCGTATAAAGTCAGTGGACCCCTACGAAACCCTGACAACCAGCTCCCTCAACTCCTCCCTCAAGCCGCTAAAATGCGTGAGTATTGTAATTGAGGAGTCCTTAATCTACCCGCGCGAGAAATAGGCGGTTAAGATGTCCTCATCGTCCTAGCGCAATGAAATGGGTTATTGATGACGCTGAACCGCCTATCTGTCACGCTCGGGGTTTAGACGCGCCGTATGGACTTGGAGCAATTTCCATACCTTCCCTATGTAACATAGGAAAGGTAGGGAAATTGCCAAATTAAGACAGTCACTCAGTTAGGCAGCATATTAACATACTCATAGGAAAGGTATGGAAATTGCTGTAAGTCCATATGGCGTGTCTAAACCCCAGAGCAAATTAACATAGTATGTTATAATTTGCTGCCTATTAATTCATGAGTGACTGTGTTTATTCGGCGCCTATATGCTGCGGTTATTGTCAAAATGGCCATTATAGTTATACAGGGTATGCCCAATTTCACTCAAAAGTGGACAATGTAAAAGTCGATTACTCTGCTCCTTGATAGTAAGATTAATGCTAACACCCCCCCTCAGTCAGAACCCCTACGAGAGATTCGGCATCGCTCCGGTTCAGAGCACCACTGATGTCAGTGTGGGGGAAGGACCACCTCCTTCCATCGCCAGTGGAGGCTACTCCTCCGGTCCTGCCTCTTCCCGGGCACTCTCCGCCCGGTCACTGGCACCATCAAACCGGTCACATGCTCCGTCAGCCAAGTCACGTGCTCTGTCAGCCAAGTCACGTGCGTTGTCCGGACGATCACGTGCCACGTCAGGTGCTCTGTCACGTGCTCCTGTGTCCTACCACGTGAACACCAACATTATCTGGGACGACCACATAAACAGGTGCAGTTTGGGAATTTCAATAAAACAAAATGGGCAAATATGTGTAATAAAACGGGTGCACTAAACAAATATAAGCCCACGATCATCCTCTGGATAATTCCCCTATGCTAAATTCTCTCAAACCGAGCGTAAAAGTCATTAGGTTGAATCAATATGAACATTGAACAATAATGGGTAATGACTTTAACGGTCGATTTAGCATCGGGGGATTATCCAGAGGATGATAATATTCCATAATACCAACGAGATGAAGGGCGTACGAAGGCGATTTCTCCAGTTCCCGTATCCCCAAAACATCTTTAATTTTAACCAGACTGCCACGATAAAATCAATCTCATAAACAATTCCCCTTCTTAATAATGGTAATGCTGAAGCACCCCGACAGAAATAAATCCGTGTGCGTGGCCCAATGACTTGAATGGGAGGAGAATAGAAGCCGCTCACTCGTATTCTCCCAGCACCGTGATGTCTTAATCCTAGTATTCTGAATTGTACTGCAAAATGGCCTGGTTTAATGCGCTTTGCACCTTCCAGGCAGCTATAGTAATAGAACAGAACTCGTCTCCCAAACTGTTGTCCGAGGGGCTTTGGAGCTGTGCCCCGTCTTAGGCTAAGTGTTTTTGGGGTG
Organism: Beroe forskalii; assembly: GCA_011033025.1. Taxonomy (NCBI): domain Eukaryota; kingdom Metazoa; phylum Ctenophora; class Nuda; order Beroida; family Beroidae; genus Beroe; species Beroe forskalii. The sequence goes on along the minus strand of WFMF01000531.1, from coordinate 69,966 downwards.
GTGCCCCCAGCTCAGACTCTTAGCTGTTTATGTAACGCGCGAAATGTACACTTTGGCCGGTACAATACAAATCAGTAAATGAGATAAGCTCGGGCAGTTGTTCAAATTTTAATGCACGTTCTAAAGATTGGGTTGCACGTATGGAAAATTTGGTAAAAAGCGTATTACCTAATTGAAACGAGTAAAGAAAGAAATGGAATTAAATAATTATGGTTGTGGAACAAAAAGATCAATTATTATTGTTTAGCCTGTAAAGTGTAATCATTAATTGCACTCTATGATAACGAACCACATGAAATTGAAACATCAAACATGAATTGCCCTGTTTGAACTTTTATTTATAACTTAAAACAACTTATTTCCCTTCTTGTAATTCTCGCATATACTCAGTAATCCACATATCTCCTCAGTAATCCACATATCTCCTCAGTAATTCCCTTATCTCCTCAGTAATTCCCTTATCTCCTCAGTAATTCCCTTATCTCCTCAGCAATTCACATATCTCCTCAGTAATCCACTTATCTCCTCAGTAATTCCCTTATCTCCTCAGTAATTCATTTATCTCCTTTTTTGATTCTCTTATCTACTCTTAATCATTATTTCATCAGTTAATTATTTTCATATCTACTCAATAATCACTTATTATCTCCTCAGTATTTCTGACTACGACCACGGATGTCTGTCAGACAATCTACACTCTGAGTATTCTCTAAAACTTCAATCTAAAATGCCTACTACTCCCATCACATCTGATAATGATGACTGAAGAAAGCTCCTGGTTTGATGACTTCAAAGCTCCTCAAGATGACTGGATAATTTCGGAATGAATGACCAAAAAACTTTTGAACTTGCTATTATTATTTCAACGAAAACTTGTTCCTAAAAAGCTATTTTAATCATCTGGAATCGGAAGAGTTGAAAGCGAATTTTATAAACAGTAAAGTTTATCATATGATTTTGATATGTATAATCATTACCTACATGATGAAGTTATGAACTGCATGTCTACATGGCTTGTACAAAGTTTATAAGTTTGGTTAACAGTGGAATAGTGTGCGCGCACTTATGATTGACTGAGTTATTGATCAAAGTGAGTACGAATTACGATTTATTTAGATTTATATTTAGTCTAATATTGCTAATAAGGAGAAAATGTTGAATTAATAATTTTCTGTTGACAGAATCTACATCTATCCAAAGTAAATTTTGCCCCTTTCACCTTTGCCTATTTAACGTGAGGGACTGAAATCAAGCAGACACTGATTGTGTTCCAATCGAAACGCTTCCCACCTAATTACATAATTTACTGGGTTTGGATTCCACTGGATTGAAATTGGATTTCCATCATGCATTCATGTGTGCTGTTGATTATATCTCATTTCCTTCTGGACAATTTCATCATTTATATCTCAGGATGTTGATATTTTACTGGATTGAAGACTTGTAGTTGTTATCGAAAAATCGAGATTTATCATGAAATTGAATTAATAACAATAAAATTTTGCTCATCCTGACATACATGCATGTTCATTTTAATATCCTGAACCCATTGTTATGTTATAGCTTTACTTTTTTATATTCCCTGTTTATTAAAGCTATCAGGGGTAGTTCATAATTTAGTTTGCGCGTCTTTTGTGTCTTTACGCCGCGCAAACTTACGCCCGCACAAAAGACGCGCAAAATGCAGTTTGAACTGTAACCGTATCTGAGAATTTTCGTGATTTTCCTGTTGTGTTCTGCAAGTGTGATGTAGAAATATAACGATAACTCGAGTGTTAACGGTTTGGGTTTTTGGTTCATTAACACCCACATTCATGCTAAACATTTTATTCTTAATCTGATATAAAAAACCATTGAACTAACTTCTAATTTTAATATAATGCTAATGCAGCTTTCTCTTGGTCAATATTTATTGTTACCAGCATGCCATTATGTACTTTAAGCCCGCCGAAGGCGAGGGGGTCAGACAGCGTCTGACAAGAAATGAGCTCATCACTTGGGTATGTATCTATGTTTTCGAAATAGTGATCAGGTTGTAATAGTAATAGTATGTATGTAAAATGATGAGCTCATCACTTAGAGACCAAATTTTGACATCAACCACTTGTTGTGAAATTGGACCATACCGGTAGACTGAATAGTTTTGAATTTTTTAATTCAAAATTAACAACATCTGATTCTAACGTATATTGCAGTTGTGGCGTCACTTTCACATTGAATGAGTAACGTAACATAAAATTAAATCTTGAAATGATGAGATTAGGTTGGGATATTTAATTGTGTGTATCATTCCCAAGTGATGGGGTATTATGTATAATTGTATGTATGTTCAAAAAAGGCCCATTTTGGTGAGCTCATTTCTGGATGGCCCCTTACAGTCACACTCATTATGTTTTAATTAAAAGACCAAGTGTATCGCTTCTTAGATATTGAATGATATAATCAATAATCATTATTTGTTCTTTTATTTATTTTTACTCCCACTTGATCGAATATAGTATAACTTTTACTTTCAGCAGATGCAATGCATTTATCTTGTTCATTTTCCTTGCCTTCCTAAAGCCATCATATTCATGCGTGTATCAGTATGTACGCGGTATGTGTCCCATATAACTGATGAAAATTTCCTAAGCCCGCATAGGTGTGTGTACGCGCCGCGTGCTTCCCTGAGGAAGCGCGCCGCGTTGCTAAACACGTATATCCCTGTAGTGTTTGCTTGTCTGACGTCGTCAGACCCATTATTTAAAATTTTAAATTTATTTAAAATGCGAGTCGTGGCGCGCGCGGCGCGCTTCGCGCGCGCGAGGGGGTCAGGCAACGCCTGACAAGTGTTTGCGTAGCGCGCTTCCTCCTTGCTAAACACGTATATCCCTGTGTGGCTCGCGCGGCGCGCTTCCCCAGCGCTTCCCGTAGGGAAGCGCGCGGCGCGTACACACACCTATGCGGGCTTAGGAAGCTTCCTCCGTAGCGTAGGTGGTAGGGAAGCGCCGCGCGGAGCTGATACTCGAGAGGGTCTGTCAATGCAACGTCCGACAAACTCGCAGAGTGTTGCCACTCTCCGATTGCGCGAGGGGTAGGGCAACGCCTGACAACCGAGTGTTGTCAGTCACTGTCAGACCCATTATTTCAAATTTAAAGTGACAATGTCACTTAAATTTGAAATAATGGGTCTGACAGTGACTTGCAGTTTCCACTTCCAGACGTTACCTGCCCCCTAGCCTTTCGCTTGCTAAACACGTAATAGTGTAATACGTGTTTAGCAAGCGAAAGGGGGCAGGTAACGTCTGGAAACTGCAGCGCGCGCGAGCCAAACAGGGATATACAATATACGTGACGTATGTCGTATATCCCTCACCCTGTTTGGCTCGCTACCCTGGATGTTATTGTTTGTTGTTGCCCTACCCCGCGCAACATTCCACATTTGATTTTGCGCTTTCGCCATCCAGTCAGAAGAAATAGAAGGGGCAAGGGCAACGTCCGTCGAACTTACGCTGGCTTAGGAACAACCTTCCTAAACTGTAGCATCGATTCTTAATGGCGACGTTGTTGCTAAACACGTATAACTATATCTCTGTCTGCGTTGCGCGGCGCGCTTCCTCAGGGTCCCGTAGGGTAGCGCGGCGCGCGTACGCACACCTATACTTTCCCCTAACCAGGGGTGTCGCAAGGCGCGGCGCGCGCGTAAAACTAGGGATCTGGTTAGAGCAAACCTATACTTAGGAAGCGACGTTGGCACCATGAATGGTGGTTGCTAAACACGTATATCCCTGTGTGGCTCGCGCGGCGCGCTTCCCGGTCCCCAGCACGTAGGGAAGCGCGCGGCGCGTACACACACCTATGCGGGCTTAGGAAGAATGGTGGCACCAATAGTTATCGCCAATGGTGATCATAAATGGTACCAATGGCGATAGGGTGCAGTTGCACCATGGGTGCCACTGCAGCTGTCACCATTGGTGCCAATGGATCGTTATGCAGTATTTAGCATTGGAAGCAGGTGTGACTGTGAGGTGTAGACAAGTTCGATTATCTTTTGGTAGTTACTAGTTGTTATTCATTATTCAATTTCAACAAATTTGTACCAAATTAAATCAATTTTCGATCAATATTTGAAGCAAGCATTTCCATTTCCAAAATCCAAGACCCGAAAATTGCAGTTCCCGGCCCCTGGCCCATGAAAAATACCTCAGCCTGATTCCTGAACTCCTTAAAGTCAAAATTCAATCAAATTTACTTAATTATCATGTGCACGTGCAAGAGAAAAAGAAGGGCCTGTACGTATGAAATCAGTTTTAATCCCAAACTCATCTCATGCTCGTTCGCGATGGACTTCTAGAATTTAGGGTACAGGTGCAGGTACTATACTTCTGTGCAGTGTGGAAAGTTCTGGAAGTGGAACTTGATGTTAAGTTACGTCACAACTTCACAAGTGTGTCAGTGTGTAGGATCCCCTGATTAAATACCCCATTGATTCAAGTTAGATCAAATTTCGACCAGAAGAGCCCCTAATTGACAAAGTTTATTGCATTTGCCGTCTGCTCAATTTCCAGTTTAAAGTACTTTATAGTTGGAACCTGCTCACTACTCAGTTGTTCTGCAGCGTAATAATCAAACAATTGTTCGTCAACAACTTTAATACTACGCAAGTGTCGGGAAATGAGGATTTCTGATCAGTAGCGTGTACGATGCCGTGTATGAACGTGTTGTACTGTTTTTTGTTTTTTGTTTTTTTTGTTTTTGTTTTTTATTTTTTTATTTTTTTTTATTACGTACGTACAATCAGTGGGTACATCAGTTACTGAAAAGAGCTAAAGTACTAAGGCCATCGGGTTTCAAGTTTCAAGTTCAGTCTTCATCTGCTCAGTACACGTTTTATTCAATTATTACTTCTGTTTTTCGTTATTATGCCCATAGCAGACAGTAGAATGATGCTTTATTTCATATTTTGATTTTGAAGAAGGGGTTGCCACTATATCAGTATCAACATATTCGGGATCTCTAGATAAGATATTAAAGGTTCAGAGGTCTCGTAAGCTCGTTGCGAGTTTTAGGAACGCCTCCTGAAATTTCTACACGATCACCATCCGTACGTACGTGACTCCGATTTAACAGTACATTATACATTATAAGTTACAAGTACATAAACAGTACATGGTGCTGCAAGATTCGGAAATTTCATTTGATTCCCATTTCTCTAACTCGTAACACCTGTGCTGTATCCTATCGCCAAAATCCAAATGACATAATGTGAACTTGTAGTTACTGAGTTCTGTGAATTGTCTGAACATGCTTTTAGCATCCTACAATGCTTTTAGCATATTTTAGCAAAAGTACAACCTAATATCTAATTCGTATTTGTAATCGAATGCGAGGAAATTGTGCTAAAAACACAACCTTTATTATCCCAGTATAACTAGGACGCAAAGTGTGATCTGTTGCAACGTGGTAACCTAAGTAACAGTAACCCACGTAACAACAGGAGTGGTCCCGTTATAAATATAATTAATAATTATGCTCATATATAACTCAGTGCACAGGATATATTAAACTCTACCTAACATTTTGATTTGTGTAGTATATCTCCGATCTCTTTACTCTTATGGTTATATGATAACGAATAAATACAGCTGACTTTACGCCCTCCTTCCCTCAGACTCAATATGTCAGTGGAGCCCCCTGCAGTTGAAGCAAGCTATCTGAAAGTAGCTACCTGTTTGGAGCTCCTCCTGGGGGGTCTGGTTTGCCTGACCTCTTCCCTGGTCCTAGGAGGGTACATCAAAGTGCAGAGTTGGAGGAAACCCTACGGAATCCTGGTAATGAACCTCCTCCTGGTGGATGTTATTAACGGTTTCATAGGGCTGCTGCATGCTGTTAACATCAGGATAGAGGGGGATAAGCAGCTCTTCAAAACCATCTTCTTCCTGCAAGCCCTGTTCCTGTGGGTGTCCCTCATCACACTGGTTCTTCTCAACCTGTCCCGTCTGGTGGGCATTGTCACGCCCTTTAACTACGCCTCCATCTTCACCCTCCACCGAACATGGAGCACTGTCCTGGCTATCTGGGTGTCAGGCTTCATCCTGTGCTTCGTCAACAGGTTCGCGGAGTTTGCCACCCACTACGCTTACTACTCTGTCAAAGTCCTCTTCCACATTCTCCTCAACATCACCATCCTAACCCTGGCTATCACCACCTACTGCCTGCTCAAACGAGACAAGGAGAACCAGTGTGAGACACGGCGCAGGGCTACCAAGACAGTGATCATCGTGTCCATAGCTTACTTCTTCTCGTATGGTTACTACTGCTACGTCTACATAGTCTGGATGATACCAGGTCTGCCAGACAGCACAGATCCATGGCTGCGGTTTACTGCAGTGGACAAGTCTTCTCTGTCACTAGCTCACCTGTTCCTGGTGTCAGGGAGCCTGTTTAACGGGGTGCTGCTGGGGCTGCAGCCCAGTATTATTGAGGCTATCAAACACCTGCATGTCAAGGAATACCAGAAGCAGGTGGAGAAGAGGAGAACACAGCAGATACAGGTGATGCGCAGTGCTGAGAGGGGAGCAGGGAAGAGCCAGGAGCAAGGTCCGGGACAGAATATTCAAATGGAGATGTAAGAAGGACAGAACATACGGGCGGAGTTGAAAGAGGACGGATTATAAACTGGTGGATTTGTAAGGGGAAAGAACATATTATACTGGACACTGGTGGACTTAGAGGACGGATTATAAACTGGTGGAGTTGTAAGAGGACAGATTATATACTGGTGGAGTTGCAGACTTAGAGGACAGAATACAAACAGGCGGCGTTGTAGAGGACAGAATCAATTCGAGAGCCCTCAAAACACACCTTAGACGATGGGAGTGTGCAATCGGCAGAGAATTATGGCACATGAACAGTGAACACTACACGAACAATCTGAAGCAAATGTGAAGAAGACTCTGATGAGAAGATGGAAAATTCCGATCATTAACCATGGGTTTCCAAATAATAGGGGCCAGGAGACAACATGAAACGTTGAACATAACTTGAAGAGAGAGAACGAAACGTCCATCATACTTTCGGCTTGAAGTCTGTGTTTAAGGGGGTGCACACACGTGGCTTACAAGCCATGGACTATAAGCCATGGCTTATAAGCTACGTGTGTGCTGTCGATAACTTGTTACCCATGGACTATTATCCATACGTGTCTTGGGTGAAAGTATCGACTACACTCTACAAAAGTGTGGAGATTAGTCCATGAAAAATAGCCGGTCTTAAATGTGGTATTGTCCACATGGCTTGTAAGCCACGTGTGTCTGTAGCTTATAGTCGACACTGTACATAATTCCGAGAAAAGCTGTATACATTAACGCTACCCAATCAGGGCGCTGTATCTCGCGTGTCATTGACCAATCAAAGCAAGAAAAGCGATAGGGGTAATGTTTCCGATATTTCCTGCGTTGTGTTACGATCAGAGCATCCGAGGGTATCAGGTCAAATTGCATCAATCAATTTCTATTCGAATACAGAAAACTGCTTTCGAAGTTTTGTTACAATAACGTGTGTTGACAATAGTCTAAGACACATTTGCAAATTCGTGGCTTATACTCCACGTCGTGTGTCTTCACCCCAAAACTCGGCGTAGACTATAGTCGACATGGCTTATAATCCACGTGTGTGCAGCCCCTTAAGATATCTTGAAAGCTTGTTACAAAGATTTTGTAATGTGCACTGTATCAGCATTGTATTCCTAGCATGATGCTTTGCATTGCACGACAGTAGCTATTCAACGCTTTATGTATTGATGACTTGTAGTACTTAAATCTTCAAATCGGTTGTACTTGTACCAGTTATCAGCTTAATGCATTCATTTAATGATTATCAGTTTGATGTGCATGTTTTTGACATGGTGTTGTAATTGTTGTCATAGCACAAGATCTGCCAGATGTTGAAAGACAAAACAAATGTTTACCTTGTAATTATTCAGCGCAAAGTTAAACCGTGAAAATTCATAAGTGAAATTGAGAGTTGCTTCAATCAGCCTAGGAGGGAAATTTGAAAACAACTCGAATGTATGAATATATGGGCATTTTTGATCAAAAATCGATCTTAGGGTGTTTGATTCAACTTTTAAAAATATTGAATTGATGTCGTATAAAAATTATCCGTAAAAACTCGTCACGTAAAAATTTAGACTTAGACATTTAAACTGATGCCCATTACCCATGTGCCTATCATTTTCATTGTCATAGTATTGAGAAACTTCTTCAATCTCACTGCTGAGAAACACAGATCTTCTAACGAAATGGCTGAAGTACCGCTTGACGATCCGAACATAGCACAACAGATCCTGGAATCTGAGTCGGACCTTGTAGCGGCCCTGGAGAGACACGACAAAGGGAAACTGACGTGAGTATAGATTGCTCAATTCACCAGCCTACATCAATGTAGGTAATGCGATAAAAAATCTAATTCACCACCCAATCTAAGTCTTGGTAAGCCCAGGAATCGGAAAAGTAGGTTGGGGCTTGATTTTTTGGGCTTCATCCCCCAAGATTTTCCGAACTCATTTGCAGGATGTACAACCCCCTGATGTACGCGGTGGACCCTCACTGCTCCTACGTCTGCAAGTTCGCCAGAACAGAAAAACCCGTGCTCTTCATAGGGATGAGTGCCACGCCCTACGGGATGGCGCAAACTGGGGTGCCACTCGGCAACTTGAAACATGTCAAGGACTACCTCGGACTCAACAACTTCAAGATTAAGTATAAATGGCGGATTATTTGATTTTTGATCTAACTATGAGAAAGAAATTCCATTTGTAGTTAAACTGTAAAATCAGTTAATTTTCAGTTGTCCAACTTAAACCTGTTTCATTTTACCATGGACGTTGAAGAGAGATTGAGAAGAATCCTTTAGATGTAAAATCAGTTACTTGACATAGCCTAGAGAATACAATAATCAATAAGATGAATATAAACATTAATAACTTGAACCATGACACACAAACCCAATATCCAACCACCAGGCCGCCTAAGGACACACATCCCCAAGATGCCGGTGACGGGTTGGCAGACCTACAGATCCGATCCGGAGGGGGACAAGTTCTGGAAGTTCTTCGAAGCAAGGTACGGGGAACGGACATTTAATCTCACGACATTTCACCTCACGACATTTTATCTCGTAATTTTTCGACCAAGGTTTAGGGTTTGGGTAAGGGAGTTCTTTGACTTAGGATTAGGGGATTCGCATAGTTCAATAGTTTAGTTGATTAAATGTTGTCGTGAGATGAAATGTCGTACTACTCCGTTCTCGTATTAAGGTACGGAATAAAGGAGTTCACGAGGAAGTGCTACGTGACGACCTACTGCCCTGTGCTGTACGTAGACGAACAGGGGAAAGAGGTGAGAAAATGAGACGAAATAAATTGTAATTCCTACAAAAGTACAAATAGTGAAGGATGTATCTGACCTAGCATATAGCATGGGGTGAACTTAATCCTCTAAAATCTACAATAACGGAGCAAGAATCTCCTTGCCATGGATACAAAGTAACTTAATGGAACTAGTGCTGACTATTCAGTGATCACAGATACCCCCATTTTACCATGGCAAAATGGTTTCTAATACCAGTAACCATGGTAACCAGGGTAATCATGGTAACTCCCAGGTGCCGCCTCCCTGTCTCCCACTCAAGCTCCGAAGCAAGATAATGTCAGTGTGTGACATGCATATCATCAACGTCGTGGACATTCTACGTCCTTCCGTTATTGTGGCTATAGGTGGATTCGCTTACGAGCAGGTTTCACACTCAACCAAATCTTAATCGAGCAATGATTGATGCACCCGAGATGCACTCCAGGGGCGTAGCAAGGTTTCTGAAAAGGGGGCGGCGAGTTACATTCCAAACCTGTTTTATGTTTTATTTTGTTAGCTCAAAGCTCTCATTTTGTCAAAATGAACAACATTTTCATATCATCTGTCCAGAAAGGGGAAGGCAGCCGCCTGTGTCGCCTCCCCCCTGGCTACGCCCCTGATGCACTCTAACACCCTAAATTCTTGAATTATGCAATCTAAAGCCCTCTAAATGCACCCTCATGTTTTATTCAAATAATCGGAGTCCCTGCGGGCTCAACATCTGCAACTCGTGGCTAGCGTCGAACTGGATCACACTAAACCCCACCTCTGCCCACTCTAACCTCCCCTCAGGTGGGCAAGTTGTTCTGCAGCACTGAGGTGGGTCCAATGGTGTACCCTCTCCTCCACCCGGCCCCCACCAACCCCATCCCTCCCAAGAGATGGACAGCACTTGCCAACGATCAGCTAGCCTACGCAGGGGTCCCACAGGTAACTAATAACTTGATAAATCACATAACTAGCCAGAATCCTTAGAAGGTTCACAACCGTAAATGTAAAACATGCGACATTGCCCCTCTCCAGTATCTTAGCACAATCTTCAAGTAACTATTTTTGTGGTTTAATGGCATAAAATAGACATCAGGGGTGTGTAATTCAGATCAGTTTTACAACTTAAAGTTCATGGTCCTAATGTACCGTAAGGGGAGCTTGGAAGATTTTAATCTTCCAGATAATTAACAGATAATTACCACATCCTTATCTTGTCAGATAATTGCTGGCACAGAAGCAGTACTATCAGCAGTGACAGGCGATAAGAAAAAGAAACGATGCAGTAAGGAGTGAAGTGTACCCTAATGCACCACAGTGTCATTACATTGATATGGCCATCAGATGTGGAGTTTGGAAATGCCGGTTCGGAGCAGAGGAAAAGAATTTGGATTTGATAGAAATTTGGCAAGGATCAATAGTTGAAAATAAGTAACTTTTGCGCGTTGAAGTGAATAGAATCTTACGAATTGTTCGAAAAATTGCTGATTCATTTTTATTCTTTCATGTAAGAGTTTGTTACTGTATAGATTTTTAGATTTTTATTTGAATATTTTTATCGCTATGCATTGAATTTAATGTTTTGAGCCATGCAAAATCGTGGATAGAGCACGATATCAATATTACACAATAATTTACAATTAACTGTTAACATTTAAAGCACAAAAAGCAAAAGTTGATTATAACATGTGGTTCGATTTAGCATGGAAACTTAAAACTGCAAGAAGACGTAACCATTAGAATTCATAAAAAAATAATCAGCCACACCGGGCCATAGGGCTCATGAGAAATGGAATTCACGAATATTGAAGTATTTAGAACTGTTTACTTGTGTACTGTCTCATCAATGGGAGGGGAACTATGTTTGGGTTTATAGAAATCGAACCGTGGTATTTACCCTATTTAGTATGTTCCTGGTAATTTCTGTAATTCTTACGGGTCGATCGGGAAGAGAAATATAGCCGGGTTTTAGCATTTCTCCAGCAGCAGAGCAATTCCTTGGCCACCCCGATGCAGGCACTGCCAATCCCGTACTTTACTCCTCTGTGCCTCATCTCGTACATCAGGTTAGCTGTTATTCGCGTTCCAGAAGGGTGGAATTGGTATTGAGAATAATCATCGGAAAATTGAATGGAAATTTCAAGATTTTCATTTCAATATTATTCAAGTCTGTCTTTTGACCTAAAATGATCACCTGACTAAGTTGATAAAAGCAATAAATAATTCATCATTACACATGTGACCCATGTTAAATGACCCACTGCCAAACCCACCAGAAGCAGCGAGAGGATGGCCCAGTGCCACCGCGCCCCCATTCACATTGGTCTTCTCATTATCCAGACCCAACTCCTTGGCCACAGCCAGGAATTGAGGCGCGAAAGCTTCGTTTACCTGGATAAAGAATAAGCAAGTTTAGTTAAAAGGGGAGTAGGCGAGGGAAAAGATGATGTAAAGATGGAAGTCATAGAAGGATTTTAATTAGGTTATTTCCTTCAAAATAGGCATTCTCATTTGGTCTTCGAAAATTCCACGATGAAAAAAAGGCTTAGGTATTCCATCCTATGTAACAGAATACTAGGATCAGAAAATTAAAGAATTATCAAAGGACTCACATCAACAAGACCGATATCATCGAGAGTCAGTGCATTCTTATCGAGAATCTGGCGTATCGCAGGGACAGGTCCCCGGCCCATTACAGTCGGACAAACTCCAGCAACACTGTAATCCACCAGACGGGCAAGGGGAGTAAGGTTGTGCGCAGTGCAGGCTGCTTCAGACGCCAGAAGGATCATCCCTGCTCCGTCACAAATACCTGGCGATATAATGCGATACTTATGCGGTCCAAATCTTAAATTTAGTTTAATTCATACCATTTTGCTATTTTGGTTCAAAATTTTGAATATTCTTTAATTTCAAATCAATTGATAATGATTGTAATGTCTGTAAAATAAATGCATTTGTCATTACCGGAGGCATTAGCAGCGGTAACTGTTCCATTCTTCTTGAAAACCGTGGGTAGTTTTGTCATGCCCGCCATGGTGACGTCAGGTCGAGGATGCTCGTCTACCGCAAAGTCTACCATACCTTTCTTCGTCTTGATGGGTACAGGAACTATTTCATCATCAAACCTGTGTAGGTTACATTTTAATTCATTTTGATCAGGTTACATTTTAATTCATTTTAATCAGGTACTAATTTAGTTACTTACTTTGAAATATAATTTTGCCAAGGGAGCTGTAAGGTTTGTATCAAAGATTTTAATTTGTTAGGGCTTGGGTGCTAATTTACTGGATCATGAATTGCAACGAATTAATTTACAGCACACCTGACAATAATCACCAATACTTTAAGGCATTAAAACACCTGGTGCAGTTCACTTCCAGTGGAGAGCATCAACAACTGCCGACCGGTGACAAAGTAAGTGTAACAGACACACAAACACCCATCCAAAAAACACCGCAGTCCCCGCCCATCAGTAGACAGAGGCTTATTTACCAGCCCCGTGAGAAAACATTACAGACGAACATTGGGGAAATGACCGCAAAACTGACATGATTGTGCTTGTCGGACCAACACCCGTCAACCCATTCTCACCTAGACGTGTACAAATGCATCGAATTGTCGGATTGATTTATATCAAAGAATCGCATTTTACAGTGCGCGCAATTAACTTTTCATACAATTTCTGTCGAAAATAAAGCATTTTCGCGTGTTCTTATCAATCGACCCATTTGCACACACATATAATACGTAACACCCATCCCACACCCATCCCACTGCCCACCTGCCGGCCTGATGGGCAGCACTCCACCGGTGGTGTGACTGTAACGCATACACATCACACTCCTCCCTCGTCACACCCTGCTGCTCTGCGAGGTTCTCTGCTGTGACACCCATAGGGAGTTTAGTGTGGTTGTCGGTCAGAGAGGCCCACAGCGAATCTTCCATCTGAGTAGGAGGGAGAGGTTCAGAACAGTGGGGAGGACCGGAGGAGTAAGGGGGAGAGACGGAGAGGCGGAAGAGATGAGCTGGGGAGAAGTGGGGGAGGGAGAGGGACGAGATGTTGGCGAACAGTGGGGAGGAGTGAGGAGAGAGGAGATGGGGGAGGGGAAGGAGTTGGGGAAGGTTGGGGTGGGGGAGGGGGGAGAGGGATAAAAGTGAGAGAGCGTGGTAACGAGTTTAAACTTGGGGAGCTTGTGTTGTTATTCCAAAAACAATAACAACACAAAATGCATTTGAATCTCTTGACAGCAATCACAATCCTAGTTGTTATTTAATGACTCATAGCGGGTGGCTGACCCAGGGGGATACCAAACCGTGCCCCCCATATCACGTAGGGGAACTGGGACATGTTCTCCGAACCTCCTGCCGCAACAATGTCTGATTCACCTGGGCGGGGTGGGTTTCGAGAAAAATGTGCGCGCAGAGGCGGTACGTACCGTGGTAGGTGCCGACTAGTTAGGATAAGTACCACGGTACGTACTGCGATAGGTGCCCACTAGTTGGGGTCCAAAAAATGCGACAGGTTTTGTTTCTGATATTAAATTACCCAAAAAACAGAGACATGAGTTGATTGAATCACTGCAACTTTGTGCTGTATTTTGTAGATTAAAATTTTGGTGTTTAAAAATTTGGTAGGTTGTAATTTGGGGATCTTTCTCAAGTCATTACTCTAGTTAACATATGATAATGAAGTCATTTTGAACTGTCATGTTGGGTAAAAAATGGGGATTTTCCGAAAAATCCCCAAATTACAACCTTTATAAATAAACCTCCTAAGGTAAGTTGGTTTATCCCCTTATTATACTCAATTCCATCATTTGTTTCTATTGGTTGGGAAGTGGGAAGACAAACACATTAATCGACCATTGGCTCAAAATTATAATACGTTTATTGTTCAGTGAAAAAGGGTGGATAATGGTTTGTAATTGCTACGTGTTGAATTTAATTTCGCTATTCTTGTTTCTTCCATTCAGAATTACAAGATTCCTTCATACCTTGTATTGTGACTATTATTAAGAATATAATACGCCTGTGTTACTTATAATTACTTTAACCTCCTAATGATAATTTAACAATTGTACTTTACTCCCACCTAAATCACAAAATAATTTAACAATTGTTATAATTATGATATTTACCTCACCACTCTACTATTCCGGGTTCCCCTTTCTAATTAATGCTCCCAATCACATGCTCATCGAGTTGTGTAGTAACACGGTGAGTGAAGTGTTGAGCCCCGGAGAGGGGCCTGCCATATTACGAACCGTATTACGTACTATTTAATACTGCAACTACTATTATAAGGGACGAACATAATATTTCAATTGGATTTGTTTCGAAAGCCACACGTTTATAGCAGTTTTGCTAGTAAATTTATCCAAATATTTGCGTCCTCATTAGCAAGTTGTTTCATTTTGCTTGCCATATATCTATATGGCATGGAAATTTCCTGAACTTCATTAGCTTTCTGCAGGGGTCTAGCCATTTCGAATAGTTTAAAACATCGTCTTCTCACTCTTAATGAGGAGGGGATTAGGTCTCAGTTATATTGACAACAAAGAATGGTCGAATGTTGCGATAATTTGGTAAGATTTAATTAATATTTGGGACTGGACTCATGACACTTTGGCCTTCACTCCACCCTCATGGTCATTTTAGGATTTTAGTAGGGGCCATGTCTTCAGAGTGCGTCCTCCCTTTCATTGGATTGACTACTACTCTCTACATGCTGTACAGGTAGTAATTAGTCTCCTAATGAAGTCTCTTAGAGTCTCTTCCTCATCTCATGCATTAATTCTCGCAATAGAAAATCAATATGCAGAACCTACTTAACACGATATGTTGGTCATATAATTCGAATCAAACTCTCTCGTGTTCTGTTTTGTGATCTGAAATTCCTGTTTGTGTCTCAGATGCCTATCCTGTCTGGCTTACATCCTCAAGACGTTTTGTCTGACTCCGGACCTCACTGTGTACGGGTCTTGGGCTATAGTAACTGGGGGGACTGACGGAATTGGGAAGGCTCTAGCGAAACAACTTGCTCAGCAAAAGGTTGGGAGGAAAAGAGACGTCGGGAGTTCTATCTGTTATAGGAGTTCAAAGAATTCCATGTTACTCCCCTTTTCATAATTGTATGAATAGTGTGACATTTCAAAACACTGATGTCACAGTTTTTTTAACCTATTGCAATAAAGCCATAATATATGAGTAAACATTTTATTCTTCAGATGAAACTGCTCCTGATTTCTCGTAACGCCGACAAACTCGCAAAGGTAGCAGAAGAGATATCGTCTCAGTACCGTGTGGAGGTTAAGGTGGAAGCAATCGATATGAGTTGCACCACTATACAAACTTACGAGGACCTGTTCCAGAAATACGGCCATTTGGATATCGGTGAGACGTGGGATGGGCCTTAAATACTATATTACAAAATAGAGGTGGGGGGGTCTTCAAATTTCGGGATTTCCGTCAAGATTTCAGACTAAAAACTTTTTAATAAGAGCGATGGGATCTTGTTACAATCTTGCAAAAACGGTCATTTTGAATACCAAATATATCTCCCAGGAGTTATTATCAACAACGTTGGAATTGCGTACAGCCATGACTACCTGGAAGCAGTTGACAACGAGGAGTTGTGGAAACTGATGCACATCAATGTGGTACCCGCAACCATGCTTACCAAAGTCTTCCTACCTGTCATGACGAAGAAGAATAAAGGTAAATTATGAGAGGTTTTGATTGGGAAATATGTTTTTATTACCACACAGTAAGTCGCAGACGAGGAACATTTCACAGCTTATCTCGTCATATTTCAGTTTTATTTTTGCCTTCTGCCTAGTTTTACATATTGAAACATAAAAAGACTTTCCGGTCATGGGCGTGTCCAGAATAAAATATCCCTCGTTCCCATTTCCTCAATCCCTGCATCTCTGTACCACCGCAGGTCTAGTGGTTAACGTTTCCTCGGCAAGTAATCTCGTAAAAGCCCCCTTTATCTCGGTCTACTCCGCTACAAAGAGCTACGTACAGGTGCTAGCGGAGTGTTTGAGGAAGGAGTATTCCGAGACAGGGATCCACTTCCAGTCCCTCAACCCCTTCTTCGTCCGCACAAACATTATTGGTTAGTTTCCAGTAGGTGGGTTATACTTACGTAGATGTCACGAGTTCTGAGAACGCCTCCGGAAATTTACACCCGAACGCCATTTGTACGCACGTGATGTTGTATTATTACACGTACATACATGGTGCCGCGCAACTTAAAAACTTCAGAATTTTCCTCATTTCTCGACAACTGCAGGGGACTGGGTAAAGCACAACTAGCACAAATTTATTCGGCGATAATTCCCTTCCGACCGGACTCTATTCGATCCTAACCCTAATCCCTCCCTTCTCTAGATGGACTGGGAATCGAAGAAGGCTTAACAGTGCCGTCTGCAGACAAATACGCCGCCCACGCAGTGGCTACTCTGGGTAAAACAGACGTTACCATGGGTTACTGGGTGCACTCACTCATGATCGTGATCTTTGGACTCCTGCCAAAGTCCTTGTTCAAAAAGCGTTGGGCGGATTTGGTCAAGAAAACCAGGAAGCAGGCCGTGAAGAAAGAGTGAGGTCTATGTTACTCACACCATGGCCTCAACCAATCAGCACGTAGTATCCTTACATATCCTGTGCGATGATTGGTCAATGCTCAACCTGCTGTGGATAAGCCGCTGTGGAATGATTGAACTTAAGCTGCGATGGGGTGAAGGGGTTGGTTATTAGAAGTTTTCAGATATTATGGACTTTTGTTACACTTATCGTTGAAAAATTTATGTGCGTGATAAAACTATATATATACCTATATTCCATAAAATTAAAATTAAAGGTGGATAGAATGATAGAATTTTCAATGTTTTCGTAGATTATTCTTAGCTCTACTGGAGCTCATTCTGTTTTCTGTTTTCTGTATTGCATATTTTCATTTTGTTGTTTAGTTAAATGCACAGGTGCTGCTTTAGAGTATACGTGTATTCGGAATTTATTGAATGCCAATTTCATAATATACACAAATCTTATATATAATTTCGTAAGAGCACGTGAATTATGTATGTGCGGGCGCACAGTTTAAATTTGAGCTTGCCAAGAGAATATCAAGGAAAACGAAGGTTAAGATGCGCATAATGGTACCGTTGCTATGGAAACCAATTTTTGCACGTGCAGATTATGATCAGTTCTATGCGAGTGCTTTCTGATACGTTGTATATTGCTGCGGTTTAGCGTCTGAAAGAACGACGTGTTTACCGTTTTTCATTTGAAATTTAAGATCTGGAAATAAAGAACGGGTATGGCTGGCATCGTGGAGGCTATTTCCGATAGCATCTCTTCATAAATATGTGACAGACGTCGGTCGATTTAAATCAATGCTGAGTTGATGGTAACGGAAAATGTGAATTTAGAGCAATTTAGGATTGAACAAAGTCAAAATCAAATTGAATCGAATTTGGGCATAGCACATTGCGATTTTGGAATACTGCCCTTTGCGTGAATCAATGCTTTGATTCAACGTTCACTATGAGTACGATACTCGGTTTTAATATTCAGATTCAAATTCGGCATACAGAAGCAAATAATAATGATCAAAACTTGCACGGTCCAGCATTACTAAAAGTTACCAACGAATAATGGTATTTCTGCTCCTTCATAAACTTTTTGAGAGCGTATTATTTGGTCCTGCGCGCATTCACTTCTGTTTAATGCTGTTTTAATTTCGTTGCTCCGTAACTTTTGGCTTAATTGGAGTTTTTTCGATGCGGTAAAAAGTATTCAATAGACAATAAATTGGAGTTGCAGCGTTTCAAATTTGCGAACGAGGTGCTGCGTAGCAGCGCCGAGTGAGCTGTGTATTTGCAGGCCCAACGGGCCTGCTAGTATATTATAAAGTAAAGTCGCACGTGAATAATGTTTGTATGTGCCGCCGTCCACAATTAAATTTGAGCTTGCCAAGAAAATATCAAGAGAAACGAAGGCAAAGCTGGGCTAAGTCGCGCCGTTGCTATGGATACACATATTCTGCACGTGCAGATTATGATCAGTTCTATGCGAGTGCTTTCTGATACGTTGTTGATTGCTGCGTTTTAGCGTTTGAAAGAAAGACGTGTTTACTGTTTTTCATTTGAAATTCAAGATCTGGAAATAGAGAACGGGTATGGCTGGCATCGTGGAGGCTATTTCCGTTAGCATCTCTTCATAAATCTGTGACAGACGTCGGTCGATTTAAATCAATGCTGAGTTGATGGTAACGGAAAAATGTGAATTTACAGCCGTTTAAGGTTGAACAAAGTCAAAATCAAACTGAATCGAATTTGGGCATAGCACATTGCGATATTGGAATACTGCTCTAGGCGTAAATCAATGCTTTGATTCAACGTTTAGTATGAGTACGATCATCGGTTTTAATTTTCAGATTTAAATTCATCATACAGCAAATTATTATGATCAAAACTTGCACGGTCCAGCATCACTAAAAGTAATTAACGAATAATGGTAAATTCTGCTCCTTCATAAACTTTTTGAGAGCTTATTATTTGGTCCTGTATCATCTAGCAGGCTCAACGGGCCTTTCTAGTCTTAATTATAATTTCGTAAGAGCACGTGAATTATGTATGTGCGGGCGCACAGTTTAAATTTGAGCTTGCCAAGAAAATATCAACTTATCAAGAGAAACGAACGGGGAAAATGTGCTTATTGGTGCCGTTGTCATGGTTACTGGAAACTGCACGTGCAGGTTATGATCAGTTGTATGCGAGTGGTTTCTGATACGTTGCTAACTGCTGCGTCGTGGTTTTTGTTAATTTTACGTCTTCTACATTTAAAATTAAAGATCTGAAGATAGAGAATGGGTATGGCTGGCATCGGGGAGGACATAGGCGATAGAATTCCCTTCATAAATCAGTGGCAATGGTCGGTCAATTTATTAAATCGATGCTGAGTTGATTATTAAAATGGTTTCAACTAAATAATGTTAATCGAGCAAGTGTTGAAAGAAATTAAGATCAAGGCAAAATCAAATTGACCAAATAATTGGGCATAGCATATATTTTTGCGAATTTGGGAATCTTGGCGTAAATCAATGCGTAATTCAAAGTTCAGTATAATACATGCACGGTTCTCATTTTGCAATTCAATTAACTTCGTCATACAATTGCAATTAGACAAAACTGGCCTTCATGGGTCAGTGACAAACAAATCATTGTAAATTTTGCTCCTTCATAAACTTTTTAATATTTCAAAATTTGCAAGTGACGAAATTTAAGCTGGCGTGAATGAAGTCTGAGTGGGCTTTGCATTAAATGTCTTCATTCTTCGATGCGGTAAAAATAGGAAAATTGTCTTCATAATTTCAATTGCAATGTTGGAATACTGCGAGGGAGGCGGGGCGTAGCCCCGCCGAGTGAGCTACGTTTTAGCAGGCCCAACGGGCCTGCTAGTTCTCTAATAATCTACCAAAACACGTCCTGACGTCCATTACTACTTTACTAGTCCCTTACATAATTACATAATTTGCCTTTTTGTAAAACAGGAAGGCAATAAGAGATGAAAGAATGATGTGATTTGTACAACTAACCTAATTTAATCTCCTGAGCTGCATTCACAACGGACTGAAAGCCAGAGCCACAGAGTCTGTTGACCATGTAAGCAGGTCTCTCCAGGGGTACTCCACATCTGAGAGCTGTATGCCGGGCAGAGTACGGGCCTGGGAATGGGTAGAGGTGGAGCAAAAACAGGGATATTTGACTAAACTAAAGGGTAGAGGTGGAGCTAAAACAAAGATATTTGACCCCAAACTAAAGGGTTAGAGGTAGAGCAAAAACAGGGATACATGCTGAAAAATATGCTGAAAAAGTGGATAATTTGAACCCATCATGGATACCATTTTTCGATTATTATCAAAGGAGAATTATTCGATAACAACTTAGATAATAAATGAAGTACGGACCATCTTTGGAGGTGGTAGCGCAGACGTTACCGATCACCGTAGAACTAATGTGCTCCCCTTCAAGACCTGGAAATGGAAAGGTTGCATATCATTTGAATGTATGAAGGTCTTCAAAATAACTGTGCCATGTTGTATCAAGGTAATATGCCAATATGGTATCCTATTTAGGAGATGCAAATAGACGTTATGAAATAAACTATCACAGAGTACCAATGAAACGCTCTTTTCACATCTCACCTGCTTGAGCGAGAGCTGCTTTGAATGCTATCTCAGATAGATCAGTAATACTTTTGTTCTTCAGTGAGCCACCAAACTTGCCAAACGCCGTCCTTTTTGCGGCTACGATAAATATACCCGACATTGCTCAATGGGAGGAAACGTTAGGCGAAAATAGTCAGAATCTATGCATTCAAAATACGCTTTTCAATTTTTCATCATACGGTATCACTGTTAGGATTTAACATTTTATGGGTACTGTCAGAACATTATCTTATAATGAATACACCATTTGAGAGAAACAAAACCGTTGTTGCATAGAATAAAACGAAAATTGATACGTCTTGGTAGTTCAAAATATAGCAAAAACCATCACAATATCCAACGAAACCAACCAAAATATAATTCAACTTAAATTAAATTAAACTAAAAATTCCTAGAATTGCTATAACTCCAACTTCTTAATCTCAGCAATCAAATCATTTTCCGTAGCGATCTTATCCATCTGATTCTTTTCCAGCGTCTTGCCCTGGGCAATCTGATCCTTCAGTTTCTCGATCTGACTTAGCTTTTTCCTCAGATTCCTTATCTTCTTCTCCCTTTCGTCCACGATGGTAGTCTGGAGGTCCTGCATGGTTGGTTCGGCAGCTTTGCTCTCCTCCGCTGCTTTGGCTCTGTTTTCTCTCTTCTTCTGATTCCTGAGGGCTGCTTTGGAGGGCTGGTTGGTGTTCCCACTCCCAGCTCCGGGCTTATACACTCCCTGGTGATTAACGCCCGGTAGACTCCCCCCGTGATCTATCAGATTCCGGGGCGCCGCTGCAGGCCCGCCCCTGTTCCCCGGGGGTCGGTATGCCTGGGGCTTAGCCGCCGCCAGCTCTTTGGAAGTGGCAGGGCGGGGCACGGGCGGCAGTGGCAGGAGGGTGGCGGAGTTTATCCACTTGAGTTGCCACAGTTGGATCTCGTCGGAGGGTACCCGGTAGCTGTTCAGTACTTTGCCGGTAACGTCCCAGATCTTGTACTCGTTTTCTGTGCGAAGTCTGGGCGCAAGGGTGCCTGCGGGGGGAGTTTATATGTTAACAGGATTATATGTACAGATATGAAATACTGCAATGTATTGTATTGCGCATGTACAATACAATGCATTATGCAAGAAATAGAGGATACCTTCCTTTCAGCTATGGCAGCGAGAAAGAGTTGAATGTTAATTAATCCAGTTTCAACAAGACACGGACCTGTCAGGGACCGACAAGCTAAAAAGAGTTTATTGAATTAAACCAAGTTTCAACAAAGACACGTTCCTGTCATGAAGATGTCCCCGGAAGGAGCCCACTCGAAGTGGGTGGTATCGGACGCCTGGAACTCGGACAGCACTTTGTAGGAACCCATCTCAAAGAACTTCATCTTGCCCTGCGGGGGATGAGGTGAATGGGAGTTGGAAGGGGGGAGGGGTACAGCATTTCATGTCAAGACGCTTCAACTCCCTAACACTAACTCAGACCAAAACCTTTATTGTGAGATAAATTGTTGCGAGATGATATGTCCGTTCCCCGGAAGTTTAACTTTACCAAGCGATACACGAAGAAAAAGTTCCATTTATCAGTATAATATTACGAAAAAGTGTACATCCCTTTTTCAAATATCTTGAACGCCATAAATTCACATTTCAAAAACTCCGTTACAACTTAGAATAGTTTAATAGAAGAGAGGTCATCTTACCTCTGAGATTCCCGAAGCCACAGAGCCCCACCATGTTTCCCTGGGGGTTGAAGAGGATTTCGTTGTAGTGAGCATCTCCAAACTCATGGATAGGGTCACACTTGGCGTTGAACAGAGTAGCTCTGAAATGAGCTGCATTATGGAATGTCAAATTAAGAAATTTCAGATGCAACTTGAACCTATCACTAGTTACTACAGGTTGATACCTAGACTATAACAAGAGAATTATCAAAGTATCAACTACAACATCAGCCATAAGTAGGTAAGTACACTACACGAACAATTCATCTTCTTGCACTGTATTTCTGTATTTTCCGGTAATTCTACATCGGATGGGAAGTTCTACTTCCCATCAACATACTTTTTGGAAAATGAGTAATTTGACTCCCTGCCACTTCATTGGAATAATTTGGATAAAGAATTATTTTTGTTCGACTAATAAAGTAATAACACCCTGCATCCAAGTCATGTGGATAAAAACTTTCCAATTCTACGCCAATTTTCAAAAGCCAACAACTTTTGAGTACATTGTAGTTGCGTTACACCCTTTCAAAACTTTAATATAGTACCAACTGATAGGCGTGTGTTCACATAGCATCATGGAACATCGATACCTACTCTAATCTTTGATGCTCCCTGGACCTTGATGCAGTTCATAATTTCATTATTTCCAATGTCTATAACCTTCATGAACATTCTATGTAGTGGACAGTGTATAAATCTATCATGTGAAATCTATGTTTACAGTGTACATAGTACATTGTGTACTACTATGTGCACAATGTACTATGTACACTATACGATGTATATACCTGCAAGGCATGAAGCCGTAGAGCACAATGAACTCCTCCTTGGCTGGTACCCACTCAACTGAGTACACGGGGCCCTTCTTATTAAGGGTAACCTGGTTACTGTCTCCACGGGTACTGATGAAGTAGAGCAGCATTTGTCCGTAGTACCTGGGAGAAATGGCGTGAAGAAAGGGAATGAAGGGTTGAAAAGTGAAGGAAAGTGGGATGCTATGAAGAAAGGGAATTAAAGTTTGCAAGAGCAAGAAAACCAAGAAGAAACCTAAAACCTAGTTTTGGTTGTGGAGATAAAGGTCATGAAGTCGCTAGTGCTGTGTATGAATTACAACCATACAAGCACAATCAAACACTTCATCATTTCACTCACGTAGTGCCACTCTTGTCAACATCAGATGCTGCTTTGATAATGCCATTCTTTCCTGATGCGCTGAACTTCATGCTTACGGTGTCCACTTGCATGAAACTCCGGTGTGCTATGGCGGCTGAAATGATGAAAGAGTTACCACCATTTTGATGAAATTCATTGAAATTATGTTGATTGTTGGTTAGTAATTCAAACATATGGCGATATCTCATCTGCAATAATCATAGCACAAGCGTAATAAAACTCCCCAGTTTTCTCGAAAGCACCGTACTGATAAAACTGGAAGTATGCGTGAGTCTAAAGACAAGTTGGGGTCTAAAACTCAGCAGTTTTCTCGAAAGCACCGTACTGATAGAACTGAACGTATGCGTGAGCTCCCTTAATGGATGGTACGTAGAGTGCCACATGGTAAGGGCTACAACCAGGCGGGATGAAGCAACCACCCACTTTCTCCCTTTGTAACCTGGACAAAGGGTGGTAAAACACAGCGGATTCTTAGGTTGAAGATTATAAAGTTACCACAGAAGCTTAAAATCAAGTTTATATTGCCAAACTAAGCTTTTGCGGTTCACGGTTGCCCAAGTCAATCGCAGTAGTTTAACTTGGCGCAATAAGTAAAGGCCGAACATGTCACGTTATACTTCTTCTGGAAAATTCCATTATCATAAATGTCGTGTTATATATTCCCTCTTGGACAAAATGAAACAGAGCGACTTCACTTTATTCACCTTTTCGCGACAGTGGAGAAGTCGTTATTCTCAAAGAACTGTATCTCAGCATTGCAAACCCTAGCACAGATGAACTCATCATCTGTCCAAATAGGTTCCCACTGTGATGCCCCGCGCTTCACGAAGCTATACGTTGCTTTATCTTGCTGAAATGAGGGCAACCATTGATTGAAATTAAGCTGAATACTCGAGTAGTTCATGAAATAATAATTTGTCAGCATACAACCAAACATGCAAACCAAAATTGTGGATGAAAAATCGTGTCCAATCACTTTAATAAGACTCGTGAGTAAAACTCCAATAAGGACACAAATGACTAAAGGCGACGTTTGCTTCGCCCAAAATGACAAGCACACACCTTTTCTCCTCCATCGAGTCTCCAGATCTCCACATTGGGCGTATTCTCGGGGAACTCCTCACTGACTTCGTACTGTCGCCAGGTTACCACGTGCGTGTTCTTGGGGGAGAATACCATCTGCATGGTCCGGGCTCGAGCTAGCGTGGTAACGACCGTGTTTTGCTGAAGGGTACGTCATGTGGTCATTATCTTGAATTATATAATACTAGCAGAACCCATGGCCTCCGGCCATCGTTCACATGAATTTTTCGCTTCAGCAATTCGTACAGTATAATGCAGTACTGTGGTTCTTATCAGTGATGAGGTCATATTTTAATCGGGTGTGCCTACTCCTCTATGTGATGTCTATATGTCAGGTGGTGTCAAACGTCACTGGTACTCTGGTATGAACATTCCGATCATCGGCAATCGGCATGCTTGATTGGGTACTGAGTGGTGTCAGAAAAATCTGTGGCTATATATAAGCCAGCGGACAGACAAATCATAAACCGGACAGACATATATATATATTTATTTATTTATTTATATATTTATATATGAGGAAGAATTATAAGTAGTAAGATATGGTTGAAAATAATTTGAGTTCATGCCATATTCAAGCTTAAAAGAATTTGCCGTGGAATCCCGCGAGGGATTCCACGAAGGAATGACTGGATGCTACCTACTTGAACTGTTAAAACTACCTTATTGGCCTTTATTTAACCGGCCTTTTTTTTTAACCGGCCCTTTTTTAACCGGCCCCATGGACAAAAATCGAATCAATTTTGAACCATTTTAACCGGCCCCTTGGACAAAATTTTTTTCGAGCGGTTGTCAAACCAAGAAATTTTTGCTCAAAAATAGCCACGAAAACGAACTTTTACTCACTAAATTGCACCAAAAACCCATGTCCTGGTCTAATATGATGATTTAGGTCATTATATGTGTTCTATAATGACGGGCAAAAGAATTTAACAGTACATAAGCCAATTAATGAAAGTTTCATCTGACCTTAATTAACTGGCCTTTTATTTAATCGGCCCCATTTTAACCGGCCATTTTTTAACCGGCCCTTTGGACAAAAATTTCAAAGTTGTTTTTGTCCTTAATTAAGGGCCGGTTAAATAAGGGCCAATAAGGTACCAGTTTTATTTGAGTCGCGCGCGCAAAAACTTTAAAATGCGCGCAGTTAATTACATTTTCGCGCTGCTGTTACAATCACAAAACCGCGCTCCTTACGTTTATGCGGAAGAAATTTTTGGTAAAAATTGCCATTCAAGACATTCTGTACCATGAATCGCCATTAAGAATGTATGTACCCGAAATATGAACACCAGGATCGAACAAGTGTAGCAGTTGTGCCACCAATTGATGGGGAAAACTTGGCCACGATTAATTTTCTAACTCTGCATGTCACACAAAAATTATTGGAATTTGTCAAGAATTCAATGAAAAAGCTTTATGGCAACGGCAGTGGTGGCAGAAATCGGCAACAAGTTTTAGAAATCAGGTGAAGAAAATTAATGTCGCGAATGCAGTTAATCGTGTTCAGTGACGTATGTGGTGTCAACGTCACATTAACTGACGTACAGGAATGCAAGACACGCAGCCTTACAGAAGTGGTGTCAACGTCACTGAGTTGGTATGTGCACGTAACGCTATTCGTCATTCTTTATTGGGTGCTAAATGGTGTCAACGTCACTGAGTTGGTATGTGGAATGTGCATACGTCGCCTTTCGTCATTGATGACTGAGTGGTGTCAGCCAGCATATATAAAGCCTTGCATTGCAGTTCTTGTCATTAGTTCAATTAATTTTCTAGTATAAGTTGCCTTGTTTTCATGTGTGCTCTTTCGTTGTCTTGCTTAATTTGTTGTTAATAAAGTACCGTTGTTAATAAGGTACCGTCGTTAATAAGGTACCGTTGTTAATAAGGTACCGTTGTTAATAAGGTACCGTTGTTAATAAGGTACCGTTGTTAATAAGGTACTGTTGTTAATAAGGTACTGTTGTTAATAAGGTACTGTTGTTAATAAGGTACCGTTTTCAAGAAGTTAACGTTGTTAATAAGGTACCGTTGTTGATAAGGTACCGTTGTTAATAAGGTACCGTTCTTAATAAGGTGCCGCTGTTAATAAGGTACCGTTGTTAATGTGGTACCGTTGTTAATAAGGTACCATTCGTTACTGCGGTACCGTCGTTAATAAGGTGCCGTTGTTAAAAAGGTACGATCTATCTATGGTAAGATCACTATCATTAAGTCTCTACTCATGGCACAGTTTGTTTACATTTCTACTTCCCTCCCTCGTCCTAGTCCTAGTACAGTCAATGACATTACTAAGTTTATGTTTAATTTTCTTTGGGGTGGTGGTTGCGACAAGATCAAGCGCAATGTGGTCGTGCAGGATCGTGAGGCAGGTGGGTTAGATATGCTCTACCCACAGGAGTTTCTTTCCAGCATGAAGTTAAAATTACTCTATAAAATAGGTGACATTGATTTTAGTCACAGTTGGAAAGATATTGTGATGAATCAGCTCGCACATCCTCACCACCCAGGCATCTGTGTCGAGAATTCTCTTGTATCTCATAACTATACTTTTACGTGGGATTTAGTGAGCTGCTACTCTGATTGGAAGGATAATGCTTCCAAATCAAGTAGCAAGTGTATTAACCACTGTATTTGGGGTAATGATCTGATTACGGATATTGGTAGTAAGCTTTGGACGCCCAGTCTTATTAATGTAGATGTTAACTACCTCTCCGATTTTATTAATGATTCAGGGCAAGTCATGTCTTACAGAGATTTCTGTATTAACACCCTGCGGCGTAGCTGGAATATTATATCTAAGAGACACTACGTCGACATTAAAATGGCTATCCGTAGATTCAGTAACCCAGATATCCCCAGTAGGGATCTTGCTAATATTGACACTAACCTTTGCTTGCAGTTCTTCACAGATACCTATCGTGATATTAAAGCAAGTAAGATTCGTGATGCCTGCAAGCACACATTGCAGTTTGAGGATATGGTACCTCTCAGAGCTTGGGAGCGTGACCTGGAGTCCAGTCCAATAGACTGGGGTGCAGTTTTTAAGGTGATGTACAGTGGTTTCACTAGGAATTTCAAAATTTTACAGTTCCAATATAAATTGCTTATGAAGATTTCGACTTGCCGTTACATGAGATTCAAAATGAATATTGATACGGTGAGCCCGGACTGCATTTATTGTCAGAACAAGCCTGAAACCCTGCATCATATTTTCATTAACTGTCCTAGGACTAGTATTCTATTTACTTATGTGGAACACCTTATTATTGACAAGATTGACCCTGGGTACAGTGACCCCGACAAGGTCTTCTATATTACTTGCAATAGCAATAACCCCTCAGTTAATTTCATCTGGGCCTCTTTCAAGTGGTATATCAGTCGTTCATTTCAATTATCTAAGGCACCCACGTTAGCAGGATTTACAAACTTCCTCCGTAAACTGTTCTATGGAGAGAAGGTGGAGCTGGTGGAAGTGGTCAAGACCACCTTTGGTCTGGAGGAGCAACCCGTTCAGGGTCCGTAATTTGTTTTTTATGGTTTTTTTATTTGTTATCCTTATTCTCCTTACTTCGTCAGCGACATGTGCTGCTCACCTATCCTATCTTGTTCTCAGTGGTCCCTTCATTTTTCCTTTCCTTCCGTGAGTGTGCTGCTTCTTAATCTTTACCTTTTACCTTAGGATCCTCAAAGTCTTGGATTCCGTATGTTTGGATCTCCTATGCATCGGGGGTATACCCTCAGCGATGGTAGCAACACCCTTAGGTTTAGGACTAGTCTTGGCCCGGGAACGGGCGTATAAGGTGGCTACCGTCAGAGGTTGGGGATTATCTTGTCCAAGACTGCTCCGAAAGGCAGTGTGGTGGTGCGCCGGTGCCTGCCTCCAGTCCGCGTTCTGGCCTTGTATACCCAGAGAGTTGTTAGCATGCAAAGGGAAGGGCGCGGGCGGGGCACAGTTGATGGGCCCCACTCCATTGGTTTTCGTGGCACGTGGCAAAAAAAGGTACGATTGTTAATAAGGTACCATTCGTTACTGCGGTACCGGACCGTTAATGACTAACATTGTTGATAAGGTACCGTTGTTAATAAGGTACTGTTGTCAATAAGGTACCACTATCAATAAGGTGCCGTTGTTGATAAGGTACCGTTTTTGATAAGGTACCGCTGTTAATAGGGTACCGTTGTTGAAATACAATGCCACTCTAAGTCAGGGCGTTTTACTCACATTCACATCGTATATCGTGGTCTCAGCACCATTACACACTGCAATGTAGGCTCCATCGTGTGACATAGCGACCTGAAAAGGAGAATTGTAGCAGGAGACACTTCAGCGTGAAGGCTTTAGTGGGAACCATACCAATGAGGCGAAGAATTGAAGAAGTTTAGCTTAAAAAAATTATATGATAATCACAATAAACTATAATGATAATAAATCAAACAACCATTATCGAGATCAACTAAAGTTGAACCAATTCACACCAACTTACGCCGGAGCATCGCTTCTCCGTTTCAAACACACTAGGCACTACTTCACAGCCCGGGTAGGAGTACTTCTTAACACCCTGCGAACCACGTACTATAAACCCCGCCATCCTCAAACAGCGGGAGAGGTTAATTATCAGGAGGAGAGGTTAATTATCAGCAAATAGCAGTCATGGGAGGGGTCAATCATCTGTAGTAACTAGTACCATGGCACATGAGTAGCACTGCTCTTACGTTCGTTATCAAAATTTGTTGATTTTTGCAGAGAAGGCTGGCACTACTTGCTGTAAGTTGACTCAAAATATCAACCTTATATTACTATTTCAGTTTACAAGAAGCAGAAATCTTGTTAAATTTGACGAATGGAACCTTGCATTATCGTTTGATAACCTAAAGTTGGCTCTCATATCATTTCAATCCAGAAATAAGTACTCAAATGATAAGACGAATTTGTGACGTTGACAGTAAACATAAAAGCAATATATCATCAATTACAACATAAACCTACAATTTACATAATCATAAATGAATGAATATCAGTTGACGTAATCGTGTAATAGCAGCAATCAATTACCTATTCATCATTCCATAATCAATAAGGTTTCAATATACGTACCTATTGTGTTATCCTCTCATCACAATAATCTACAGTACAAAATAAACGGAAAAATGAATTTGAATTATATAACACAAACCTGACTAGAATTATATTAAAAACAGCTTCGACACAAAATATTCATTACACGTAACATACAATATCGCATAAAAAAGCTAAATTCAATAGCAGCCCGTTTAAATAAGCTTTGATCGTGAATAAAACATCAGTTTATGTAGGTAGGTATGTAAGTACAATATTTAACTCTCACTGGCTTAACATTGAATACGTACATATTTCGATACTTAGGTCATTATTAGGTAATATAAATTGACCGCAGCAAAGTTATGATTCAGGAATGAAATGGTCGAAAAAAATCGTTGGGGTACGGAAAATTGACGACCCAGGACTTCGACAACCCAGAAGATTGACAAGGCAGTGAGAGTGTCTAACTTCCAGGCAGTCGAATTACCTGGGTCGAACTTCCGTCCCTGATCATATGAGGAAATGAGCAAAATTTCATTTGAGAAGTCCTACAAGGGATCGTTCACATATTCTCATATGACATCACCAATTTTTACTCCTACTCCGCGTAATCAAGTTAAGAGTGGTTGTATTATATGTGAACCATACCTTAAATATATAATATTCATACAACTCAGAATGATCTTTTTTGTGAATAATAAAGTAATAAATATCTGTGAACGCAAAGCAGTAAGGCAATGATAATACGGAACGAATATTCTGAAAATCTCCAGCTATAGTTGTATCTAAGTGCTGTTACACAGAGGACCAGTGTAACAAGAATACATGTTCTTGTTTTCCTTCAATGTCCCACTCCCCTATCCTTTCCATTGTCTCCTTTCCTTAACCAAAATACCACATAAAATGTCTCGTAAAATTTAGATTATATGGTTCACAGTCCGAAAAAATGATTAAGTTATTTTACCTCCATAAGTCCCAATCGGAGGTCTGTACTCTTTAGGCAATATCTTCAACTGAATCCCATTAAACGCATACTTACTGGACCCCGTATTCTTCTTGCAATTAAGCGGCCTTACCCCGTGACTTCTCAACGCATCCAACGCGTTACTTTCCCCACTACTCAACAACTCGTGATTCCTGCTCAGAGCACAGACAGTCTCATACGTCACGGACATGGCAGTTCTGTCTTTGGCAGACTTACAGGACGTCACCCGGGCTCCGTACATGAGCCGTACCATTTCATCGACCGTGCAGAGCACCTTGATATCTTTGTAGATGTGGGCTCGGGTGTGCTTGGCGATGGTCCCCATCATGAGCTCTAATCTGGGGAGATCAACAGACACATCGTTCTGAATGACATGTTCTTTGAATATCATGAAGTAAACCTCTAACTTGTTCAGTCCGTCCAGATTAATAGTGTGTTCCATTAGATTAGTTCCGACTTTCTCAGCTAACATCTGTTGCTCGTTTACTCCTTTTGTGAACAGTAGAGCACTTATAGGAATTGGCTTACCGTTCTTTAATCCAGGTGGTAAAACGTTCCAAAGTTCGTCACCCGCCCCGAATGATATCGTGACTTTGTACGCCAGACCAGAAAGCGAAAACTCCCCAAACTCCTTGGGCGTCAGGATAATATTACACTGACTGAGATGGGATATAACCATCCAATGATCTTCTAACATCACCAGTTCACTGCTGTGGGTACTGAGTAGAGACTGGAACTGGATCAGGAAACCTGTGTAACACAGGATGTCGAAGTAAGTTTCATCGTCTTGGGTGAAGGCATCCAGCATCATGGTGTAGAATGAGGCGTATACTGTGGTGAGGGCTTGGCAGAACGCGTGATTCATCCGGATTTCCATGTCAGGATAAGATGGGAAGTGAGTGTTGTAGATCTTGTTTTCTTCCAATAACAACATGAACATCAACCCCTGTCTGGATTGAGTAACGAGAGGTTCTAACGAAGCCAGCATTTTCAACATTTCTCTCCCAACTGAAGGACTCTTTTTCTCAACAGACACGATGAAAGAAGTGATAGCTGTGGTGATGGCAGTTTCAGTGTCTTGCTTGCTGGAGGCATGGGAACTAGATCTTGAGGAGAGGGATGAAGTGGACTTTACTCTGTACCGCTCTCCGTCCCACACATAGTCCTTTTCAGGAGCAGACCAGAGCCTTTCCCTAACCGACCGAAATGTCACAGTTTCACCCTGCTCCATCAGCCTAACGCCCATAACAACCTCACTAGATTTACAGAACTCCGTTAGATCAGAAATCTTGGTGGTAAGACCTACAGCAAGATCGTATAAATTGGAGTTCTCTAACGCAATGCTGTCGATAACAGTTTGCTTGTACTGCTCTATATCGCTCCAAATACCGTACAACATTCCAATTGACTTCATGATTTCGTCATGTTTCGCTGAGAGCAAGGTATTCTTATGAGCATCCAGCAGAGCAGTATGTATGGAGTACTTGTACCCTCCACCATGAGAGGTAAAGGCCCCTACAGTGGTGGTGAAGTAGTTAGTTTCCTCCCCCTCCTCCTCGCTGTCACACACACCCACTGCGTACACTGCCAGGTTCACTGGACAGTACTGCCACGCCCCCTCCTTCTTCTGAACGCTCTTACGGAACAGAGGACCGTCGTATTCCAGCAGGAACTTCTTAGCTTCCAGCAGGTCTTTCAGAGAGCTCTCGTGATGGGCAATCATTTGGGATATGACCGGGTCGTAGATTGGATCCAAAGTGGTGAATTCTTCAAATGAACTCAGGATATTCTCCTTCTTGGTCAACAAGAAGTTTATGTAGGCCAGCGGAAATGAGATGGTCGCTTTATGATCCCAAAGCTGCTCTGACACATGAATTTTACCGAAGTTCGTTAGAAACACAAAGCCACGATGACAATCAAGTTTCAAGTTGGAGTAGTTGCTGACAATGTAAAGCAATGATTTGTGAGAAGAAGGCACTGAAGATGAGGAGAGTTCGAGGGTGATCTCACCCACATTAGCATTCCCCGTGTCATCCCCTAGAGGGGCCACAAACTTACAATCCTTACACGCCTCAATGGTCTTCAGATCTGTAACCACAAAACCCATCACTGCACTCGTGTTGATGTTATTGATACAAAACTTGAGCTTCGTGTCCACTCTCAGAGAGGAATTAACTTCGAAGAGGAAGGTTTTGGCGTAGTGAGGTGAGAGGGTGTGGTCCACGTTTTCTGTCTGGTACCAGAGATACCAGGAACCCCCTTGCTCCACCAGCACAGAAGCGAAGGTGTGCTGAGTGGGGGAGTTGAGGGGCAGTTGGCACGATACAACCACCTGTGGAAAAGGAGAGTGTCTGTTGTAACGGGTGATGACGAATTATAATAATACATGTCATCAACTCATCACCCATCGGTAAACTCCTTGGATTTGAATCTTACCGATTGCTTCGTCACACAATATAGCATTACCCTTTATAATACTCCTCCCGTAGGGGTCTTACTCCGAATGTCATTTTTGTGACTGACATAAAACACGATTACCTCTCCAGCTCAAAGCGTTCAAAAATGATGGCACTTCTTACTTAGCCTGTCATTCGACGAAGCAATCATCAAGATTCAGATGGATCGTGTTTAAACTACTCCTTCTAGTTTAAGCAATAGCATAGATGCCACTAATGTGGAACACACAACAAATCTAAGAATTCTGCAGCACAACTAAATGACCGTTTATCATTCAACTGATTTCATATTATTAAGAAATTTATACGTATCATTGAAATTATAAAATTCATTTCACGCACAAGGTTAAACCTCACGAGTAGAATCATTAGGAAGGAGCAAGTCGTGAGATCTGTAGCACTTTGAGATGCGGCTTTGACGGGCCTGTAGCGTGTTATACTCCACCTGGAAATGAAATTATATAAGGTTCCCTCGCTTTCCACATCCATATACATATACCATAACTAGTAGCCCCGTTGGGCCTGCATATATACACATATCCATAAATACATAATGTGTCAAAAGATTATTAAAAGGTCAAACGAATAACGAAGGTTTCCAGAGAAAAATTAAAGAAACGAGTTTATATTACGTCAATCAAATTAAAGTAAAACAATTAGTTAAGTAAAACAATTAGTTATCATTTTTAGCTAACAGAATTTCTTTATTTAAAAATACATCAATAAATAAATCGAGTATAATCATATCACTGTAAAATCTCGAACATAATTGTCATATAATCTAATGTCATATAATCTAATGAATTCTAAATGACAAGAACTCAATCATCTCAAAGCAGTAAATAGTACTACTGCTTTGAGATGATTAAGTTCTTGACATTTAAATGCTGCAGTTTGTGAGATAAATACTCAGTGTCAAATTCACAGCACAACAGAGAACCTGTAAATCCTTCCATCTCTGGTAGAGAGACATGTATCCACAGTCTTTGATAGCTTCCAACCAGTTCTCAGCCACCTCTTTTGAGGAGCAGTACATGTGATAATCTGTTACAAGGTAAACTATGAATAGATGGAAAGTTTACTTGAGTAGGTATGCACAATGTACACAAGAATGGTATTGAGATTGATAGAAATATAATAGTATTATCCATTGTAATACCAGTTCAATTGCCATACTTGTAGAGATACGTGTAGTGCAATATCAAATCATCCTTGAAACTTTACCTGATTTGTCACCGAAGTGGAGCTTTAAACCATATCCATGATACTGACTCTGACACAGCTCAACTGAATAATCCTCCAGAATAAGAACGGTCTCAACTGCTGAGCCTGAGTGCAAATAGAAAGTTTTAATAAATGATATAACACTATTTTATACAGTAAAACAAGAAATTATACATTATTGACGTCAATTAAATTTACATCCAGATAAATAATACCTATTAGCATGAACTATTGTGGCAGTCAGTATTATATGTCCATACTGTATCCATTTTTAGGAAATTTCCGCCCTTTTCTACTCACCATGTTCCTGTTTAGACACCAGTAGGATGTTATTCTCTAACAGTAACCACCTCCTGACATACTGGCCCCAGTCAGAGCTCTTCTTGTCATTGGAGAAGTCATACGCACTTAGGTAGAACCACCCGGAAATGACCCCACTACGCTGCAAGAGAGGTGCTAGCTCCTTGTAGTTGACCTTCATAGCTCCTAGACATCTCAGCTAGGTGTGAAGTGAGGAGTCATGGCTTTCAAAGTTGGTGCTATACAATATATAATTTATCAATCAGGTGTGATAAAATACATATTATAATGTGGCTTGCACAAAGTGGCTGTATCCAGTTTAGAAACCAAATTGAAATAAGGTATGTACACAGTACACTGTGCTGCAGCAAATGATACCAACAAACACGTCCTGTTTAAGTAAGTTCACTGAAATCTAACAAATAAAATAGAAATTGAAAAATCATATCAAATATAAAGATCATATCATTTTCCAATGACAAGTTCTTCATGTCCAAGATAGACATCCCAGAAGTGACCTGTCAGATGAAAATATCAACTTAAAAAACTTATAAGGTTCAAATTTTCAGGGATGAATTTTAGTTCTCTTCTGTAAAATCATCTGATAAAGCTCGTTTAAGAGTAGAAATGGCTTCACAATATTGCTTTATATGGGTGCTCTGAGATAAATTTGAATGGTCTGCATTTTGAATTGCTTCACAAAGTTTTGTAATGGTTCTTTTGATAGAGTTCTGGACTTCTGGAATTGGAGTATTATTTCTGGGAGGATCTCTTTGAGTTGTTGATGATGCTGGCCCTGCAATATTTTAATTTTGAAATTTAACTTGGTGGCTTATAGATAGGGAAAATCATAAATTTGACTTAACAAAATTAAAAAGGCACACAAATAATTTCTTAGTTATTAGTTAGTGAAATATCAAGCAAATACCATTAATTGCAGACACTGCAGCTTGCACAAGTCGAGGAGGAGGTGAAGGGGTACATCTCACATCAGAGGGCCTTGGAGTAGGCTGTTGGGAAAGGGATGCATAAAGCTGTTCTCTACTCATGTCAGTAGGATTTATGTCTCTTATCAAAACAGAAGATGGGAGATTCTGTGAAGTAGGCTGTTCATTGTCAGGGGTTTTGTCAACAATATCACAACCAACACAAAGCCTCTTATTCTGCCGATCCTCAAGCAACAATTATTTATCACTGTAACAACAATTATTTATTATATTTTTAAACTTAACAACACTACTTATTACAATCAAATTTGAGGTAGGAAGCCAGAAGGCTTATTAATGATATATGAGATGTTAATTGTCCTGAAGATGGAGATGGACCGAAACATGTAGACAAATTAATATCATTGCTGTGTTTCTTGGTTTATAAAAGAGCATCAATTGTTTTATTGATCAGTCATTATATAATTTTAATGAAGAAATTGATGTAGCTATAAATATTAATCATTTGTTTGACTAATCATTTGTTTGACTGATAGATGCAGCCAATAAATAGCCAATATAGATATAATAAAATGATGGCAAAATGAATTACATTCATAAACTCTAGTTCATATACAAACTAGAGGGTTTTTTGTTAGCAATGTAAATGTCACCTCAAGCAAAACTGTTTGGCATGTTTCACATTCATCGGCCAACATTTTGTAGCCCCTTAGTAGGTAATTCCCAACCAAACTACTTATTTGGTCTAGCCTCTCCATCCTTTCATTCTGGTCAGCTGTATACACATTCACCATAATATTCACCTCAATGGGGAGATTCTTGTTAAGCCTAATTAAATTACTTCTACTGACATATGATGCCAAGGATAAATTTCATATATCTCAGAGCATTCACATTTAGTCTTGCTGATTGATATCTTGAAGAAAGTTTCTTCATGATGTGAATAGACATTTAGAGTCATTTAAAATCAAGCATGTATACCTTTTTGGCGTATACTTAGCATACCTATGAACATGCCTTTTATAACTAGCCTTAAGAAGTAAAATCATTTTTGAACCATTTTTATTTGAACCCTTGGCCACAAATTGTCAAAAAATCAATAGACTTGATATTAGGGAAGGGCATGGGCAAAGCTCATGTGTCTGATCTCATATCCTCATTAAAGTGCTGTCAAACCTGGCAATTGCCACTTTGACATATGCATAGTATAACGTGAATTTAAATCTTTAATTGGATATGGATAATTATGAATAAATATGGATTTTACTTATTTAAATATTGCAATGCATTGTTATGTCTTTTTCTCCTAACCAGGGGTGTCGCGGTCGCGGCACCCCTGGTTTCCCCTAACCAGGGGTGACGCGCCGTGCACTCCGTGCGCGAAACCAGGGCGCTGGTAATTAGGGCAATGTATTTTATGTTGGCATTACCTGCTGCAACCTCATAAAGGTTCCGCGGTTGCAGCAATGCAGCGTTATCTGTTACGGTGGCCTGTCGAACTCATATATGCGCGGCTTTTCAATGCGCGGCGTAATAGTGCGCGGCTCACTGCCTGTAATTAACAGGCAGCAAGCCGCGCACGATTACGCCGCGCATGGAAAAGCCGCGCCCATATGAGTTCGACACGCCCCTGCTAAATTAATCTGTTATAAAATTTATCTCTTATTATTTGTACTCAATGTATAAGGTGGAAGCAATGGATATGGGTGATTGGGTGCCTTGACCCAAGGGTACTTCATTAGTGATTATACCTTTTTTCCCCTGGTAAAGGGAAGTTATTGAGATTGGTTCGAATATTTGTGTTGATATTATAACAAGTAAAAGGCTATTGATTGAGGTTCACAAACTTTAGATTGTGCATTGGCAACTTAAACATGTTTTATGAGCTCGACTATTATCTTCCCTCAATTTTCCTCAAGTTTAAAACTGTACATCTCAATTATGTCAAAATTGTTCAATTCAATTCAATCCGAACATTCGTGTAAAAATCTTCTTCCATTTTCAAAACCATGTGAACCTCATCATGACCACTACATTGCTGCTAATTTACAGTTTCACATATGCTATTTCAAACATCCTGTTGCACTGTTTTGACTATTTGTTTAAAAACCCTGCGCCAAAAGCTGAGGTAGGTATTGGACTGAAGATGCCTGCACACCACTCATCTTGGTGTGACTCACTTAGATCTTGCTGCTCTCCACATTGCATTACCTAAAGCGACCATGCTGGTGTTCAAGTATGGAGTCTTGCAGATTGATGTCTTGAAGAAAAATATCTTCTTAATTCAAATATATCTGAAACTATTCATAACCAAAACCAAAAGCCCCAACATCTAACAAATTAGCCCAAATATATAAAGCTCTAAATGAAATATATTCCTGAATTTATAATTGTAGATGAAAATATTGATTATGGAGTCATATAATCACAAAAGCCAACAAATATGTATTCTGTATCTATGGCGTTGCTTGCAATTTTAAAGCACATCAGTAGCAATCATGTAATTTCTGAAGGAGATATTAGATGTGATTGATCATTGCAGTGAAACAAACGATAACCAATAAGTACATTTCAAACCAAACACTTTGAACCACCTATCTACTGGCAGTTTTAAGATTAACACATATGTGTGCAGACTTCTTGATTACAAGAGGGCTCAAAAAGATGCACTGTCAATTACCCATGATATAAATTCCATTGATATTTTGCACACATTTTCAAACCCTCCAGTAATTGAGTAGTCTGCACACATATTAATTAATTTCTCTTCTTCAGGAACTCCATATAGTGTTACACAACAATCTTAATCGGTGTGATGCGTTGTGCATTCAAAATCGTGAAACATTGTTGCCAATGATGATGCATTAATTTTTCATCAAGTTTGATTTAACTTGTCCTTAGATATGGGGTTATGACATGTGACTAGGCATTATAATGTACATACAATGGTCCTTATCTTACCCTTCTTACTATCACTCCTTGATTATGGTGAGTGCTTCTCTAGAAGTCTAGGCTGAATTTTGTATTGCAGCAATCATAAAAAATTTTCAGCAATTTGTTACCTTGCCCTAGCACTTGATTTTTAGCTCTAAGATCTAGTTTGTAAGATTTAGTTTTCCCTAATTTTTGACTTATTCTTGTTGCAGTAATTTCAGGAGAGAAATTTGAAGGTGATTTGTATCTCCTCAGGGCAAAGTATTACGCTGACTATATCTGGCAAAAGTATTGTTTTATACGGGCAGGCTGTCACCTTAACATGTTCTGGTGCCACAGGTGTGACTTGGACTGGAGGCATCTCCTCAGGTTGGTTTGATTGCAAGTCCTTGACTTTTCTACTTAAGGAAAACCTTTCATCTAACCAGGTGCTTATGCTGAGATGATGGCATTTACATTGTTCGAAATAGCACTCTGGTTAAACTGGGTGGCCCAGCCTTACAGTTGTAAGCTGTGAGGGGTACGTGGGCCAAAACCCCTCTGTTTCCCTTTGTCACCTGCTGATGGGACATCTACATCGCAGATGGCAGGGAAGCCTTACAACTGTAGGGTAACCGCTGATGATTCACAGTTTAGTCTCTTCCGCCTCTCATGTCAATCCTTGAATTGGAAAATCGATATGCAGTTTTTTGTTATGTTTGTAGTATACCCATACACCTCTATAGATAAGACATTGGATTTCTATCATAATTTCTTTTAACTTTTTAATGTTTATGCTGATCTTCTTCATTATCTATCTAATATTACAATTATTGTTCCGAACTTTATCTTCAGATTTAAATGCAGCTGATACCACATTAACAATTACCCAATTGATGGCAACAACAACATTCACATGCACCAAAGGTGGTGACTCCACAACACACGAAGTAAAAGTTGCAAGTGAGTTATGATACAAATCATCAATTTAGTACTGTTTCAACTGTAATTGAGGTTCAGTTGGAAACATTTCATTAATATTCAAAATGAGTAGCTCTTCAATTGATGTTTGAAACATATCTCTTCTTGTATTATGATTATGGTAAGAAATAAAATGTAAGAAATAAAACACAATTACAATTGTTGTTATGATATCAATCAGACAATCATTGATCCTATTCCCACAGCAATAGCCAGTATCTCTAGTTCACAATGTAAGGACACCTGCGAGGTTTCTTGTACTCTTGTGTCAGATGCTACCACCAAACCAACACAAGTATCCTGGACGTCTACATCCTTTGCAGGCTCATTACTGAATGCAAAATCAATAACTTCAGCTAGTGGTACCATTGTAACTAGCAAGTAAGTTCAATATGAGAAGGCAGTTTTTATAATCAGTATTTGAGTTCAATTAAGAAATAAATTAATTGAAATGTTGCAGTTATTTTTACCCTTTACCCATCATGGCAAAGCTGGTTCACTATTATGCTATTATGAATTTTGATTTATCCAATTCACATACAAAAGCCATAGTTTAATTGGTATATTGTTCTATTGTTAATGGTTATTGTAAATGTAATGATTTTATTGTAATGATCAAAGTGTTTGAAAACTGAGAATACACATTTATAAAGCTCTAAAATCGGAATAAATTGAATATACATTCAGCTATTCAGTTAACCATTGAATTTCAATCTTTATATTCTATGGACTATACATCAGCACTTGATTTCAGGGTTGATGATTTTAAATACACATCACAAACGACAACCCTCAACATAACTGCCCTCACGGCTACTACCTACTATACCTGCTCCTTTCAATTCGCTGATACCCTCTCAGCTACAGTGGCTGCAGTCATACGACCCACAAGTTCGTAGAGTATTTAACATGAATTTTATTTCAAACAATTAAAATGCAAATGATTCCATTTGGATACATACCTAACGATATTTTAAGATCATCATATTTTCGCTTCTATTGGTTTATTTTTAACGGCTGAAACACTTTTCTCTTATCACCTGCCACCACTTTCAGTATCATGTACACACAAATTCAAAATATGGCTCAATATGAGACCTTTCGTACTCCAGGTTGCCATGGCAACATTACCTAATAACCTCTCGTTGTTGTATTAACATTCCAATCTAGATCGGGCAGCTCACCGGTAACTAAAATTGTGTCATAGTCTATGCTTCAGTGACATCACGCATTTCGGTGTTATAGACATCATTCTATGCATTGAATGTGTAATTGTGTAAGCGTTAGACTATGTGCATTGCGCACAATACGCACTTAGCTCAACAATAGAACATTATGATGCATCCTTTGGAAAATTATAAAATGCTACGGTTTTCGAAATGGCGCCTTATTTATTAAGTACGTCCACCATGTGATGTCATGGCTTATAATAATAAGCCATCATTTTGATGCATATTTCAGATTTTAACTCGGCTTCTCCTCGTCTACTATGTCTCAGATGCTGTCCTATCAGTATGTATCATATACATTTTTTGCGTCAAATGAAAGGGCACATGATAAGGGATGTACATGAAACACTTGTTGTCTCCAGCTGGTCTCAATAATTGCGCTTTGTTTTCACGCTTATTTCTTATGTCAGTCAATGAAGGGCGATCCAGTGTCATATATGTTCTCAAGTAATGACATCATCCTTGTTTGAAGTAATGTTTTGTAAAGCATCACACTACAATGGGGCAATGGAGGAATGGGAGCCCTTACAATAATAACCATAATACTCCACACAACGCATTGATTGATTGCGAGTATGTAATGTTGAGCGGATTTCGATGTGATTTGTACACTCAATAAACCTTTATAAGTAATTAATGTAAATGTTGGGTCATTGGTGAATTGTTACCTAAAGATTCATTAGTGCAAAATGTACCAAGTACCAATTGAATAAAGGTTAACCATTGTTTGTTTCTCTACGGACAATATATTTATACACGTCATTCACACGCATTTTGTCCTTCACAAAGGGCAAGAGTTTCATATGGACCTGATCAGGCCAGTTTCATAGAACCTGATGAAAACTTCTGAGGGTTTAAATGGAAACGTTTTATTTTTAACGAGCTCCTACAGTCCCACGTGGTAGTCACGTGATTACCATTTGATTTTATCACTCTAACTGCTCATAATAATTTCAGGTGACTGCGACCTTAAGACGTGTATCACCAAGGAAACATGTCACAGTACGCAAGTATCAACGAATGCCGACTGTGCTTCACAGTGTGAACAGTGTTACACTTACCAGTACATATTAGGTAGGTTGCGCATGGTAACTGTTACCATGGTAACCATGAACTGCTACCATGGTTACCATACGATCATTTTATTAGTATTTTCTTAGACCTCTCAACACACAGTAGATAGGTGACACATGGTAACATGGTAACTGTTACCATGGTAACCATGAACTGTCACCATGGTAACC
The DNA here is from genome assembly GCA_011033025.1 of Beroe forskalii. NCBI lineage: Eukaryota > Metazoa > Ctenophora > Nuda > Beroida > Beroidae > Beroe > Beroe forskalii. The sequence continues at coordinate 28,049 of WFMF01000531.1, read as the reverse complement.
ATGAACTGTTACCATGGTTATCATCGTTAACATAAACTGTAACCATGGTTACCATACATTTGTAGAGTGTCAGACCTCCCAATACGCACTGGAATGTAACAAATAACTCCTGAGTGTACGTGTTATTAGCATGATTATTATACCTTGCAGCTGTTACTGTTGTCAATCAATAATCCTTGCCATGTTAATCACTGTCAAATTCAAGGAATGAACTGCTAAATTACTCAATTACGTAGTGTGTCGATAAGACTAAGATGAGGTTAACGATGAGTGACTTGACTGTAGTAATGCGTGTTACTGTTAGTGCATTTTGAGTTAGGTTACTTCGTGTGCTAGAAATCAATGTAATAAGTTCATTTCAATTTGCCTATATATGTGGATAAAAGGTTAGTATCGGCTGCTTTATTGGTCCTTTATGATTAAATACAAAAACTTTGAATTTTTTGTCCTAAGGGTCGATTTAAGAGGGCCTATGTTAAAGGCCTTATTCAAGTAGTAAGCTGTGCTTATTGTTTAATCATGAATAATATAAGTTCAAACACACAATACGTGAGTGAGCATAATACCTCCTCAAAAACCGAGCAACTATTAAAATAAACAGATGAACGCACACCTGCTATCACACTTTACACCACACTCTGTACACCGAGTTTATTACTTGGTAAAACTTGTGACTTCCAGCCCAAGTGTGACTTTATTACCACTTACCAGGGACTAAATTGACTGGTTCCACGGAACTGGGGTATCCTTTAGATTTTAAAGGATAAAGCAGTTCCGTAGAAACAGTTAATTTAGTGAGCGTGATCTTTAATGTGCGCAATGTGGAATGTCAAGAGTCCCGTAGTGCTATGAAATCTGCTATTCAGTGACTAAATCCTTAGTAATAATATCCATGGAACAGTCTTTTTAACACGTGAACTATTGTATACACGGTTGTGGAACAATTATCAGCCGCTCGTGTTGAATGATTTCATAGTCACTAGTAACCAGTTCTCATCACTATTCTCATCATGGGCTCATTAATTATACTAAAACCAACTCTTCCTTCAATCTTCACTTTTCACATCAAACTCATCATCGGTTCTTAGAATCTCAAACGTTTATCAACGGCTCCTACCCACAGAACATCAACTAAATATTACAAGTAGAGCATTGGTTTTCTCCACTTTTTAAACCCTTTTTTAAACTCCTTTCTAAACCCCTTTTAAACCCCTTTTAAACCCCTTTTTAGCCCCTTTTTAAACCCCTTTTTAAGACTCAAACCCCTTTTTCCTACTTGCAGGTGACTTCCTTGACAAAGGTCAGTGTAAACTAGACAAGGAGTGGTGTACCGCTTACTTGGATGACAAGAAAAAGTGTGATGAAACCACAAACAGCATTGTGGCGTACTGTACCGAGTGTGGGTACTGTTTAGGTGGGTCTTTTCACCGTCTGTAATCACACTGTCTGTAATCACACTGTCCGACTGTCTGTAATCACACGGTGTGTCTGTGTGTCTGTAATCACAGCACAGACAGCATAGTGGCGTACTGTACCGAGTGTGGGTACTGTTTAGGTGGGTAATGTTTACTGTCTGTTATCACACTGTCTGTCTGTCTGTATTCACACTGTTTGTCTGTTGTCACACTGTCTGTCTGTCTGTAATCACAGGACAGACAGCATAGTGGCGTACTGTACTGAGTGTGGATACTGTTTAGGAGTTTAGGTGGGTAATTTTCACCGTCTGTAATCACACTGTCTGTAATCACGCTGTCTGTAATCACGCTGTCTGTAATCACGCTGTCTGTAATCACGCTGTCTGTAATCACGCTGTCTGTAGTAACATTGTCTGCAATCATACTGTCTGTAATCACAGACAGCATAGGGGCGTACTGTATGGAGTGCTGGTACTGTCAGGTGGTTAGTCTCACATTTACCCTCGTCGCTCTGCAACTTAAGGTGGAGTCAGCTAACACAATCGTCTATTTAAGCTTTTAAGAGTTTTAGAGATGAAGTAATGTTTTATGTTGGTCATTCCTTTGTTTACAGCCCCCACACATATTACCAAACAATCGACTTATTATATATGTACTTATATATCAACATATTATCGTTTATCAAGTTGAAATATCATGTTTATCGACAATGAGAACACTTTTTGTACCACACACGCCCATTGAGCTATGTTAAGTTATAATGATCCTGTAGTAGGCTTGCAGATAGCACCTTGTTCAAAGTTCTAGAAATTGCATTATATCTTGGACAAAAATGGGCATATTGGCTTATTGACTTACAGTATTAACTGAGATTGAGAATTATGAAATTATGACATTATGGTTATCTTTATATCACCTGAAAAACTTCAATTTTCAATATAAATAAAACTTATCAAATCTTAACATCGAATCATTTTCAATTTCTTGAGTGTAACACCTTGTCAATTTGTTACCAGCTATTAATAGATGACAATATTACAACCTGTAGAAGATGAAAGCAATTCGCTTAATGCCATTATCATCATTGATAACTGAATCTGTGTACAATGTACATCAGTTGTTACTTTGAAGCCTTCAATATAAAGTGTAAAGTCCTTCGTCACACTGACAAGAAATCACACCGCATATTCGCGGATATCACAGAACTATTCCAAACATTTCATTCATCTGTCAGTTGACCAGAGTACATCACTTCTCTGTGGTTTTTAGATAAAATAGACTCCAAACGTGAATAAAGTCATTATATCGTACCGGGCTTTATCAACGGGTAACTGATGAAACTGTAACGCTCATTTTTGATTGCTGGGTTTACAAACCTACCAGGAAGATTAAGACTCTGACAACTATGGGAAGCATTGATCAGCTGGAGATCTGAGTCCAACAACTCCAGAAAACTTTGCGGTGCTCAGATCCTTCAGATATTCTGTAAGATTGTGTGTCATTCACTGGACTCGTGACATACACTGAGAAAGATCAGCATCCTATTCATTAAAGTGTGTTTAATTCATTGTTTGACAATGATCACACAATAGCTGTGTTCTGATACCACATGGGAGTCTGAAGACAAAGCCTGATCCATATCACCAGGACACACAGAGTGATATGTGACCTTTTGAGCTGCAGATACGATAGGTACATGAATATCCTTGTATAGTGTCTGGACTCTGGAGGTTAATGGCTAACAATTATAAAAAGTGTCTAATTTGCTGGAGGTTCCTAGGTACCGTTTTCAGTTCAGCTTATAAAAGACCATCAGACTGAAATAAGGAGCCGATTGTAACCTGAGAGATGGGTGAAAGGTTTGGAGTAAGAAATTCGAGGGCACTCTGGGGCTACCTAGATGAGGACGATACTCATGTCCCATGCCAGTACTCCAATACAATACCAAAACGCAGAGACGGGGGGTGGAAAAGACCTTCCACCCCAGTGTCGATGTGTCACTAGTCATTACCACAGTGTTATGCCAGTGTCGTTCTTTTCCTCTTGTTTAAGCAGGCATTTCCTTTTGAGTGCAAAGTTAGTTGATCAGTTGGTTAAAGTTGTTGTTGTTGTCCAAAATGTCTGTCTTTGACTCCGACGAAAGTTTGTTCCCCCACAATAGTAGGTAAAGGAAATATAAAATTTTACTTATCCGTCCACTAAAACCATTCGCCTTTGGGATGGAACCCCACTGATTTGAAAACACTTGTTTATGATAATGATTATATTCTCCGTATTTCAGATCTGGATTTCTCGGTTAGCAAGCTGGTGTTGCCTCTGGTAATCCTTATTCTGCTGTGTCTGCTGACTATCCTTATGTGCTACAAGAGCTTCGAGGAAAGAATGTCCATCCTACCCAAGGTACAGTACAAGGGCGTCATGGTCTAGGGGTCATGTTAAATAGGGTTAAAAGGGGTAGGGGTCCAGTTACCTATAAGTGTAAAGGGTTGAGCTATTCAAGGGTTGGGGTTAAATTTGGCAATTTGTTTGATTCTAGTTGAGATTATGAAATCCGGCTTCATATTAATATTGGACTATTAAAGAACTGTGTGTTTAGTGTTTATTATTCGTTAATATCGTGTGATTGAATTAATTACTTTGTTTTGTCCTATGCTTGATAGACAAAACAGAGTCACGATTTATTAAATTTCAAAATATTAAGTTACGCGAGTCCAACGTCTTTTCTTAATGTGCTGATATTGCTGCAACAGCCTATAATGCATCATCTGATAGACGTGAATGCTACCACTTTGTCTATGCACAGTCTGGGAGGGATCGAAATCTTGAGAGTTTCCTCCTTAATATTCTACAGCCTCGAATACCCATAAAATTTGGATTTCTCATCGCATAAAATTCCCAGTTTTTTCACTGCCATCTTCTACAACATCAAATTGACTGTCATTTTGCTGTTAAAGCGTCCAAATACGGTTAAAACTTCCCTTGCCATGACCTAATTGCTGAGCACGAGCTTGTGATCTGCTGTAGTCTGTTTAGTGTACTAGTGTACATTGTACACAATACATTGTATAACAGTGGACACAGTGGTCTCCAGCTCAGTATTATGAACAGTCGATAACCACACATCCTTTATTACTGACCCAGTTGAAATTTAGGTATGTTCAGATCGATATTATGAATTTATCTCATAAAATTTTGAGACAAATCACGAATCTATTTAAAGGCAAACTGCGAGAGCGTTGCAGAATATTCCAATCTGTGCTGTTGCCAATTCACATCCAATAGCCATGCATGAGCATAAAGTTAATTGCAACAAGTCTTTGCTGAACCTCCAAGCTGCTATGACTTCTTGTACCTTTTCTCGTGGGCATTGGGCTGCTAAACGTGTATGCCCTGTATACTAATACAATCCCCCCTCTATACACTCAATAGACACGCTCTACAACATCCTTTAATTTCATGCCCGTGCCTGCCCTATCAAAGGTATGGTGGGTTAGGTGGCATCAGAGAGCTGCAAGCCTCAGTAATTGCTGCTACTGGTGCACACTGGTGGATCACTGATTCTATCTGAACTATATATACATACTCCAGACTTCTTTTATTGTAGTTACAACCCTGAGGAAACGGGTTGCTGTGGTAACTAGTGTACGGGCATAGATCAACGTGAATTACAGCTGTAAAGTACTGGTGGATGTAGTATCAGCCATAACACAAGATTTTATGGTTATTTTACTACTGGTTCTGCGATTTGTAAAAATAATTCTCATTGTCACTAACATCCCAAACATTATGATTTGGCATCATAACGATAGTATTATCATGATATAGCAATATATCTAATCCAACATCTGAAGGTCTACGCCAAGTCAGTGAACGCAAAGGTGGAGTCACTGAACCTGCTCCCGAGAGTGAAGCTAAAATCAATGCCTCTTTGAGGTTACCTTACCGGATTCGAGAAACGAATTCTTGGTTTCAAGAGAGTCGAGAAAGGACTTGTTGGTGCCGTCTGAAGATCAGAACAACTTTATGGTATCAACAGAACCTCAGAATTTTTGGCGCAGGCTGAATCTCAGAACAACTATTTGGCGCCAACTGTGTCACAGAACGAACTTTTGGTGTCGAAAGGATCTCAAAACGAATTTCTGGTGCCGACTGGATCTCAAAACGAATTGTTGCTTCCTGGTGCCAACCCGGCTTACACCGATTGATTGCGGGGTAAAGTTATTGTGTGCTCAGCAGAAAGCATGTCAGAAGTTTGGTCAGCACTGTAATAATTGGAAGTAACGAGAATTAGTAGCACAGATAACCAATATTAGGAGCATTTCACCGTGTTTACTGTACATCGGCTTACGTTTGCTAGATTAGTTTTATTTTCTATTTCGTAGATATTCTTATCTTCTTATATACCAAACGGCAAACACTAGGTAAAATCTAAAATCTTTCTAAAAATTCAAATCATTAGATTTTTTAATTCTTTGGTACTTCATCATGCATGATTTGCTTTGGCAGTAATATCTTCATAGCACAAAAAATAATCTTTGACGAGATAAAAAGATAAAAGCACCATTGCATGTCTGCCTTGATATCGAGAGTAATCATAATTATAAACTAAAATAGTGTAAGATGCGAAATCACTCCTTTTGCAATGATTTGCTTACCTTCAGGGATCCCACTTTCTACGAAATTGGAATCCAACTAAAATTAATTCTGCTGGAATTGTCTAAAAATCACCAGCTCGGTCTAAGATCATCACATGTCTAAGCATTATATAAGATTTCTTCTATAATGTTAGATCATCCCAGAATTAGCCCTCCACTAATGCCTTGGAAGACGATATAATAAGATCATGATTTAAACTCGTGTCTTGTAGAGTTGTAGGTGCTATCTCATTAGTGTTCAATGCTTATAATGCATATTCCTAATGAGCATATTATGTTCGTTAATTATCATCAACTGATGATCTTTAATTATGGTACACTGCATATTGTTCAAGGGAGGGCTGAACCAACCACTTCAAAAGGAGATATCTTTTGTGTTTGTGTATGATAAACTTCGATGAGGCTATGAGCTATGTGTGTAAGAGACCCTTTTACAGGAAAATCGCTGTGGGCATCTACAGTGTATTCACAATCGATAAATCGAAATGCAAAGTTAATAAAACGATAAACTTTGAATATGGGAATTTTTCAACAGAGAAATAAGCGATGGAAGGAGAGGTAAGGTGAAAGAAGGGAAAATAATCTTTCCCTTCTCCTCTTTCAAATTTCAACAGAGGCTTAGGCCTATCGATAAAGAAAGGAAATTCGAAGAGAACGATTTGACTGAATTCCAGTTTTACAATCAAGCCATATAAATCATATACCTGTTGTTGAGTGGTTCGCTACGATGATACAATGTACCCGAGTGGTGTGCAGGCCCAGCAAGTTAAATGCCATCTTTGTTCTCTGAGAGATTTGAGAACTTGCCATACTGCACTATAGCTTGTAATTATGGCTTGTAATTATGAGTATGTTGGTTCGATTTTTGCTGTTCTGTCGGAGGATTATTTTCGGCAGACTAAAATTGTCCTCTCCAGTTGTAAAGTTTTAATTCAACAGTGACAGTCATCTTTGGTTAGTTATAGAGTTACCTATAGAGTAAATGAATCTGATTATATAATTTCGTAAGAGTGTATGGATTTTGTGTCGGCGTGCGTGTGGATTTTGTGTCGGCGTGTGTATGGGCATCATAGATTAGAATGGGAAAACCGTGTGTGTGGGCACTCTGTCGATGTGTGTATGGGTTTGTGTCGGCATGCACGTGCAGAGTGCGGAAAGTGCTCGCGTTGCTATGGTAACATGTATAGTGTGTGAATTTTATTTCTTGCTTTGTTGGTTTTGTTTCGCTATTTCCCAGAATAACTTTTGTTCTGATTCGGATTTTTCAATGCGCTAAAAAGTTTTTTCATTAATTTGAACTACGTAGGTCCGAAATCACGCCTGAAAATTAAACAAATAAAAATAGTTAGCTGAATATATTCAAATCAAATTATCAAAAGTGGCAGTAAAAATGGAAATATGTTAACAAGAATGAACTCTCCTTGAAATCATAGCTTCTAGAGCTTTTGTTTAACAAATTGGCAGCCCACTATTCATTCTTGAACGATTTGCAGCCCCAACATAAATACTTCATTTCCGCTTTGAAACGCATTTTTGTGAACTCCTTCTAGCAAATCCTTCTAGCAACCGGTTCATAACCACTGAACGGCGGCTTATAGTTAGAAAATTTAATTGCCAACAGGGAAATAAGTTATGAGAATTGTTATTAAAATCTAAGTTACCACAAATCTTTTAGGCATCCTAGACAGTCATTAGATTTTTTGAATATTTGTCTATTTACTTATTTACAAGCTATAGACTGTGACAGTTAGTAAGTAGGAAATGACGAACAACACTATAATGTTATTAAAACTTAAAAGTTTTCGCCCTATAAATACTCAAATTTCTAATTCTCAGGAAGTATTCACAGTTTAAGTAGTTGAAGGACCTTTGGGTGAGATGTCAAGAACTGCGACTTATCTTGTATGTTGTACTAAGGCGGAATTGTCTCATAGGCTATATGGGAAGTTGGTTTGAGCCTATTTGGGTGCTGTGATGACGTCATCAAAATCGCGTAAAACCACTAAAATAGCGTATTTTGCGATAAAACGCTATTTTGCGCTACTTTGAGCATCTCTAACTCAGAGAGTTTTCATCGGAATATGTTTTACTTCGGTATTTTGCTATAAAACGAGTTTCACGGCGATCGGTCTAAGTATGTCGTCATGTGAGGCCCTTAAAAATTGAGCTGCAGAATGGTTGTAATTACGTTTATGACGAAAAATTTTACGGTATAGCCCTATTCTGTAATACGATGGTGAACTAATAGTGGTTTCTTCATATCTTGCAGTTACTTAATGTGGGAAATATACGATGAAATAGTGAATCACGTGAGTTCACGTGGACGTTTTGTAGAAATTAGAGGATTTCAAGAAAATGATATTTACACGCAATTTTCGACTTGATTACGTTGAAATAAGTTCAAATACGACTAATGCACGTGAAATTAGATCTAAGGGCTACATTTCAGCACGTGAGTTCACGTGGACGATTTGTAGAAATTAGGAAATTGGTCAATTCTAGTAATTCCAAGTAAGAATAACGTTGTTTCGGAATGCGTGAGGTTTAGTTACGTTGGTTGCAACCGAAAGAAATGGACTGACGTCACCAAATCAGCAGGGGGTTACTACGACAACCGTCCCGGTTTTGGAGAGCTATAAGTAGTACTTATTTTGTTCTAATTCTGTGCTATGGCCCTATAAAATTATGAAGTGTTGTAAATCATTCAATTAGAAGCTTTTAAGATTTTAAATGTCCCATTTTCCAAAACCTATTAACTTGATAAGTGCTTCTAAGGCTGCTAAGCAATGGAAGAAATTAAGCTCATCTGCCATTTTGTTTTAAATAATGTCTGCCACCAGATTTGTAAATCTATTTGCTTGTCCACTATCCTGTGAGTTATTGTGACGGAAAAACCGAGCAGTTACATTTGTAAATTGTCAGTTTCAACGATACTAGCAGTGTCAGTTCGGTTCGCCGAATATGTAACTGACACTGCACTGGTATTATCGCTGAAAGTGACTTCATTATCACAGATTAGAATAGCAAATTGATGGCGTTAAGAGCCGCTTATAGGTCTCGAGCACACATTCTTCACGCGTGTAAAGATATTAGCTACCTGGGGAGATCTACAGTGGTCTGCTTGCTTTTCATGCCAACTTCCATATACACTCTGCGATACAATAACGTGTTGTTTTCATCAGCAATCTATACTATTCAGATGGCTGTAATATTCAGATGGCTGTATTATCATGACATTTACTACCTTAGTATCATTGCATAATATGATTGGTAAATCAAGTAGAATAGATACTTGAAGTTGTTGCTATTATTGAGATCTAAGAAGTAAGGAAAATCAAGTAAGTATTCGAAAAAAATGAAAGATTGAAAGGTGGCTGGGTTGTTGAGTGTTGGGGAAGGCTTGCACTTGGTCGAGTTCCAACAGTTAGAGCTTGGATTTTAGGTGTTGCAAGCGTTAGAGCTTTGAAGCTTAGAGTACCATGAAAATTATACTTTCTTATCAATGAATCTTATTATTTATTGAATACACTAAAATATGCTTCTTAAGTTCTTACATGCTGAAAATATGACGATTATAGCAACCTTAGCGCTGTGACCTTGCGAATTCTGTCACCATTAATCTATCAATCAATCAGTTTGCTTGATGCTTCATTCTGAGAACTTGAGAATGATGGAAAAAGCTACTTTCATAATGATAAATTCATGATTATAACGGCCAAGGTGTTAGGGCCAAGAATCTTTCGACTTTCTCAGGTTCTAGAACAAAGTTTGTGAAGGTTTCTAGAACTTATTAGTGATTTAATACTTACAAACCGTTTTTTCTCGATAGGAACGGAGCTGGTAGTTCTTAGAAAGCTAACTATTCTCATCTAGCGCGACTGAACTACTTTGTAGGATATATTCTGATAGTTTATTGTGGGTATTCCAAAAAGAATATACCCGGTTTACGAATGTTTTTGATCAGCAAATAATTAAAATAATCTCATATCACCTTCCTCTCAGGTCCAAAATACCAATAGCGAGACAGGTAACAACGCCACTGTTTATAAGTTAAAATATCAATGCAGATATCATATGCTACGCCAAAATATAAACTTCATATTTCACAATTCACAATTCTCAGTTCCATAAATTTCCAAATAATATTTCACAATTCACAGTTCGCATTTCACATTCAATATTTCACAATTTCCTCACTTACATGAAAATATATCTTGCGCCTCAGGAAATGACCGTCAATTCAGCAAACTCTGACGTCATCAACTGGTACTGATGTCTCACTTGTCATGTAGTATTAATAAAAGTATCACTCGCCCAAAAAACATAGCCACAACGTGCTTCACAATAACCGGACTACACTCCACAGTCCACAGGCTAAAAGTCAGCTACACATCGCTACATCGCCAAGTTTCCAGTAATCCTGGCGGCTGCAGTAGCTGTGTATTATCGCCAATTGTATTAAACAAATGGATTCATTTGCTGAATCCATGGATGATGAATAGCAATCATGAATGGTTTTCTAGGTACACTCAAACTGCCTGGGTTGAAGACAGAATAGTTGACTTGTAGATCGGAAAGAATGTGTGAGAGAGAGAGAGAGTATTTTAACTTGTGCCAATTTGTGTGGCATTGTTTGCTTTACGCTCTTTGACAACGTTACAATTAAAGTAACTTATAAGTAAGTGTTTGAGATAAATAGTATGAATGATTGGACCGCCCTCCTCTTTCTTCAAAAGGAAAAGGCAATTATCACAAGTATAAAGCTAGCTACCTAATACTTGGGTATATATACTTGATCATTTTCAGCCGGTTTTATTAGGCTGATCTAGGAAGCAATCCCGGAAGATGTCCTGTGAACAAAATAATGTAGTCATTAGGTCAACAGATTAGCAGTTAATCATTCCCATTTTAAATAGATTTCAACTCTACTCCGGGTGGAAGGTAAATAAAACTTAATCTGTAGGATCATTATACCGGTTGGAGGCAGGTAGTATGCCCAACTCCCAAGGAGTTCAGTGAGTCAAACTTTCAATTTTGCACTACATTAGGATAATTTGTACCTTTTCACTTCGAGACTTGTGCTGATAGTCGTCGAGACGAAGTCGAGGGATTTGCAAAGCTATGAAAATGAGAAGGTACCTATGAAATTTTATATACTTGTCGAGCATAATATCAGCTTTAATAACTTGGAACTCTCAACCAAATTTCTGCGCTCGCCTCCTTGGTTCGATATAAAAGAGAACGACCACAATCCGTCGAGCACAATAAAAGTTCCGTAACATGTGGCACCTGGTCTTTTGCTCAGAAACCATTCTCGAGAACAGCCCAAACATATATTGGAATTCCTCCCAGAAACCGTTTAAGCAATCTGAACAGAATCGTCGAACATTTTATTTTCGTTCAGTATAAGTAATAAGTGTGCCTGCTTATATTAATGATTCCCCAGAAGAAAACGTCAGGAAAACGTCTACGAGTGCAGGTACTAAATGTAGTGAAATGTCAATTTGCGATGTTTCTGTCATTATCGTTGCCTGGTAATCGCTGCTTTACTACGGAAATGCGTCGACTTGTAATGATCCTATATTGGCTTGAAATCACGCAAAGTGTAATAGATAATGCAGCGTTTATATTTTTTAATGGTTTGAATTTCTCAGAAAATGTCATATGATTTATTTACTCTTTTCTCCGAGTTATTGGTAGATTTACACATGTATTATATATACCCATGGTCCATTGACCTATCTGTCGGTATGAAGAGTATATACACGGGAAAATCAGGGGTGTATTGTCATTTTACAGCTATATATCACTAAGTCTGGAGTGTTAGGCGTGTGAGTGTGATGTCATCATCATAGTAAAGAGTAGTGAGTTTTTGACATAAAACCGCGTATTTTGTGGAGCTGTCCTAGACAAGGGTTCAATGAGGATCTGTCCATTGTGAGAAGTAGAGGAAGGATTAATATACTATTCTTTGAGTATGGCCGGCTTTAGTTTTGATTCTTTTCATCATTCACTCATATCATTGGTGTATTATGATCTATAATGGTATAAAATACTGCTTTGGGATGGCCGAACAGTTTTATTTTTCAATTGACCACACGCAGGAAAAAATCTGGCAGGAACTGGTTATGCCAGTCGTCGTTACAACTATTTTAAAAATCCATTTCTTCGCTGGTGTGAATTGATGGCCCCAAATAAGCAAATGCTGGTCAGAGAGTGTAAACTGCGAATTCATTGATAGTGAAAAAGGATAACTGAAGTTACTCTCAGTTTCTCATCAAGTACATGTAGGTCATGCTTTCGATTGAATGCTATACTGTAGTGAGATCTTAAAATGTATCATTTTATTACATTCACGTCGCTTCAATCATGGACCTCATGATCAAGCCATTCATCATTGAACTTCATACTTCATACTACGGACCTTTAATAAATATGCACACAAACGTCAACTGCTGGCTACATTCTATCCCGTGACAACGGATGACCAATCTCCAAAGTTTAATACTCAATAATTCATATAACTTCTTCTGATTTCTCCAAATTAATTCCTGAGTACCTACTTTGCAGTTTGCACTTAAACTTCGATGGATTTTGTCTCGATGATAATATGATCATTGTGCCAGGTGCCTGATCTGGCAAAAGGTATATCTGACCTCCTTGAGACAATGCCAGATAAGTTGGTACGTTGTCTCTACTATACTTGAGTACTTACTCTTGCATAACGAGTACAATACACTCAGCCAGCCTGCCTATATCGTTACCATGGTAGTTATGGAGATGAATTGGCACGTCATTGGTCCCCCGTGCCTCATGATCCGATACACCAGTTGTAAGTACGCCTTCATCATAAAGACAACGGCTTCCATCCTCAAACATGGAAATTGGTACTTTCTTGTCGATCTTAGAATCGGTATATTCTTATCCTGGGAGTCTGCAATCGTTTAAGCAAGAATTGAGATTGAGATCAGTAACTTCTCATAGCTTCATAGAAAGTTTGAAAATTTACCATGATCATTGTCTAGTCGATATGTCTTTAGCTCTGGAGGTATTTCTATAAAATATGAATTCTCTAAAAATCCCCCTCATCTACCGTCCATATATTTAGCAGGATATATTTATTGGAGTATTGTGAGAATTCTATGCCCCCAATATGTATAGAGGCACATGACAGATGTAGCTCTCATACACCTCACAGAGTTTAATGATTAACTCTTCTTCTTCTTAAACACACTCCACCGTGTTTATCAAGCTAGGCGGAGAATCCTGATGTCATTATCATAGCTTAGAATGTGGCATTTCAATGGCACGGAGATGTCTATGTGGCGTTAGTGGCATTAACAGCAGGTGCCGATGATTATTATTATCACTATATCAGGAGCTTATAATTATCTAAGGTCATCGTAATAATAATATTATACCTCCCAATATTTGAGGTATATATATGAGATGATTTATTTAAACTGCTCTCACACACGCACACCCGCGCGCTCAAATTTAATCTTAATCTAATACTTTAATTAACTCAACATTTGTGATTAAAACACGGACAATTATATAACATATTTTGATGTGGCTCAGGGAGTGTTGTACGCTCATGGCCACATCTCGTTATCTCATGAGTCATTCACCATGTCCAGTTAATAAAAGTTCAGCACACTATAATAAAAGTTTTTAATAGCTGCACTTCTTAAAATGACGTCATTATGATAACTTAAAATGGTGAATTGTTTCCAACATCTCCATTCTTTAGTCCTTTAACGATTGACACTCGTGTCATTTTCATGAGTTGAAATATATTTAATAGGAATTAGGAACGATGTCAGACTGTCTTTATTCCATCATGAGTTGTGCAGATCGCTCGATTGACGGATAGTTCGATAACTAAGACGCGCAGATTTACCGTTTGCGCGTCAACTTTCTATATAAATTCTATCGAGAGTTCAGCAGAATAGTGCGCGTCTTTATCGAGGCCTCCGACTGTCAAGCGATCTGGACCCACATAACACGTTATCCCCGGATGGCATGACATGTGCCTAGTATGAGGTATGGACAGAGCCTTAGTGAATCACCGCAACCGATCCTTCTATATAATCCTATGTATACATATTTTAAATAATATATAGACATGGGTGTTAAATCACTGGGCTAAAAACAAAACGTCCCGGTATATTATTTTAGTTCTATATAATAGAAGGATTAGCAATGAGTAGTGTGGGTTATTATATTAAGGTATGGGCTATGGGTTGTGAGCCTGGATTAGTCTGGGGAGAATATTTTTATGACGTGCATTGGAGAACATGTAATATCTGTGCTCACAAGAGTGAATCCATTTTCAAACTAAGTCTGATATTTAAGTGAAAATGTATGATAATTGTGGGCCAGGGTCATGTGATTTATATTTCATTGTGATGTAATCCATTACATCATGATAGGGCATCATTGATAACATAGTTCATCATCAATAACATTCACTATAATATCATCCATTCTTTTTCATTTCACCTGCGTTATTGAGGCGTAAATAATTTAGTATTTCAATTTACATTACTCAAGTGAACAATTTGATATTTATTATCCAGTATTTCTATCTTTCTAGCATAGTTATGATTCTTTAGATCCATTACCTTGACAAATGATCATTTTGTTCATTCGACCTACTTTTTCTCCTGTCAATATATAACGTAACATTTACATTTCAGCTGCTAAGAAATACAAAGTAAAATTCATTCCCCAAGCCTCTCTCGTTGCTGAAAACAGGGCAAATGAAGAGCCTTTCCAGTTGAAGGTTTTCTATGAAAAGCATGAAAATGATAAATTTTGCAAAGTTGAAAACTACCACTTTGTATCTTCCATTATTTGATCAAGCATATTTGGAATGGCCATCTTTTGTTAATGTAGGTATATATTCCATCAAAAAGTTCTCCTTAGCAGATCTCTTGGTAAACTCTCAGTCTCCAAATTTCTATCAAAACATCCTCCTTACTTTTCTACAGTACATCAATGCATGAATTTCTGCTGCACCTACAAGATTAAGATAATCCTGTGTAAAATCCACATTCTAACGAAATTTTAAATATTTTGAGTGATAAAAAGATCATTATGAATACTCGGAATTGAAATCTTAGTATATTTTCTTAGTATAATTTTCAATTATTATTACTTTATTAGAATAAAATCTATGGACATTGTTCTTAGTTGGATTGTTACCAACCACTCACATGGCACGATCAAGACTGAAGACATCATGAAACGCATCCCTACTTCTGAAAGTTCCAAACGACTACCAATAATTGTGCGTGCTTCATACTGTTTTATCACGTAGGGGAGATAGGCGGCAAATGGGACAGTTTGTCAAATGGGACAGCTTCATATCTCACTTAATTTTGGTCACTATGTAACATGAGACCTTTGAATATGTTCCAATTAGTGGAACATAGATGGGAATTGAATTGCAGGTTGAATGCAATAAGAATCACGGTTTAAGGCTACAAAGCTGAACGAAGTCATCAGAACTAGGAAGTTGAGATTTTCATTTCGACTGTTGTGTTCGCATTATTGTTTTTTTAGATCGCTTTTTCGGTTTTATAGCCGATATCAGACATCTTATGATGATATTCAAACGTCAAAAAAACGTTGCTTCTCTAATATTCAGAATATATTATGCGAATTATGCATGCCATGTGAAATGGTCAAATGGGACAGATCGAAATTTGGAAAATGGGACACCCTTTCGGCAGAATATTTCCATCTCATTAAACGTATTATTGCTTTTTGACCAACTTGAATTAATAGAAATAGCGTATTTTCATCATGGAACAGCCGTACTGGTGTATTCGGCATTTCTCATCAACTTCGAAAATTTTCTCTCTTATTCCAGGCTAAAACTGATTATGGCATGTTTGCACGGTTTTTCAAATCTGATCAAAAGTCCATTTCTAATGCACAAAAATATCAAAATGACATCAGACACCCAATATCAGGCAGCAGACAACTATGGGGACTGGGTTTTTGCGTGATGGGACAGGGTGTCCCATTTGGTAATCATGGCACTTATAAAATGGGACACTGTCCGTCAAATGGGACAGCTCATTATCTCAGAAACCCTTCATATTAATGACCTTGGAATGTGCAACAGAACATATTTCCACAATTCGAGTATCCTGGAACATAAATTTCACACAAAGCGTAGATCCTTTCATTCAAAATGTTCATCTCAAATTTTTGTCCCATTTGCCGCCTATCTCCCCTATGTACATGTTACCGCGCGACTCAGAAATATCAGAATGATTGTCAAATTTCCCGAAGCCAAAACACCTGTGTCATATGTGAAATGGAATACCACCATGTAGGTTAGTAGTCAGTGCACATTGAACTATGGAATGTACCTCACAAACTCGTCCTAGACTAAGGATTATGTTTTAAATTCACATCACGATCGCTTGATCACGTTGGCTTTCAAATTATAATACTACAACTCCACAATATGTGAGATGAAGATAGTTATACAGGGTGTTTCAAGACTCGTGTCCATATTTTGAATAGCTACAATTTTCAGACCAAGGGAAAGGACAGTTTCGTTTTATGTTCAAAATGCTGTCATTGTATTACAATTTAGGTTAGTAAACTCAGATTTGATCAATACTTCAATAATTTCTCGAACCAAGCCCCCTTTCTTGAGGCCAAGTTTTGCACTCTTGGTAGCATGTTATCCATAGCTGTTTTCACTGTATCGAGAATTAGCTTCCTCACCTCTCTTCTGATGTTCTCTTTCAGCAGCCCAGTTGTTCTGGGAATTGGTTCAGAGTTGCAGAGGGTCTATCAAACATGATTAACCATATGCGGTTAATGAGGGACCTAAAACAACTGAAAAATTCAGTCATCAAGGGGTTTTTGGACCCCATTTTTTGAAGATGGTGATGAGAAGGCTGAGACTATCAAAACAGCTAACTACTTAGCCATGCTTCGGAATAAGTTCATCTCACTGCCAAAAAGGAAGAAGATACTTGACTCTTGCTATTTCCAGCAAGATGGTGCTCCCCCACATACCAACACAGCAAGTATCACTTGGCTGAAGGGGCAATTTGAGGATAAGGTGATATCCAGGAGAACTGATTTCGCATGGCCAAATGGCAGCCCGACTTAAATCCTTGCAACTTTTTCTTGTGGGGCTACCTTAAAGAGCGTGTTTACGCCAACCCCATCCCCAGAACAACTGGGCTGCTGAAAAATAACATTATATGGTAGGTAAGGAAGCTAAGTCTCGATACAGTGTAATCAGCCATGGATAACATGCTACCAAGAGTGCAAAACTTGGCCTCAAGAAAGGGGGCTTGGTTCGAGAAATTATTGAAGTATTGATCAAATCTGAGTTTACTAACCTAAATTGTAATACAATGACAGCATTTTGAACATAAAACGAAACTGTCCTTTCCCTTGGTCTGAAAATTGTAGCTATTCAAAATATGGACACGAGTCTTGAAACACCCTGTAGATAATCCAGGATTGGTTCTAATAAATGGGGCGGCATTTGGGGTATTATCTCGTTAATCCACTCTCGCATTTATCTCTTTATCTCCTTAATAAATTATTAATAGTCCGATCCTTTAGCAGCAAACCCACTAATATAAGTCATGATACTGTGATATTAGAAAATTGGAATGTATGCTCGTATAAATCCACTATTTCTGATCCTAATGCGGAAACTTCTGATTCTAACATTGACACATAACGATCTCATAACAATAACGATCTTATTAAACTGTGTATGGATGTTACTGTGCCTGTGCCAGGCTCTCATTTGAGTCACGATTAACCATTTAGTGTCATCAAGTGGCGCCATTATAAGCTTATAAGGCAATCTCCGCTTTCTTGACTTGATGCAATTTCTTACTGGCATGGTGAATATTGTGTGGTCATTGCTAGGTTAATGGAGTTTTTATATGTTAGGACTTGACTTATGGATGAAATTGGGCACTTATAGATGTGTGTAATAATTGTGATGGGTGTGTTATTCTCATTGATGATAAGATGATAAGGCACATATGGGCATACGGCCTCATGGGCATTGTAAATAGTAGCTTCAAGCTTTCAAGGCTTCAAGAACCCCAAGGTGACGGTTTTCTCGTTCTTCCATATTGGTTCTAATTCTATCATTCTCTATTCATATATATATATATCCAACAATGTTAGAAAGTTAGGTGAAAGTTTCTCCATCGCAGTACCTAGCTAGAAAAATTCACAGTTCACGATTCACTCTCCTAAATTTTTGGATTCAAAAAAGTGAAGAAGAAAAAGTCCATCGATCCCAACGTTGTTAAGGTATCATTAAAAGAATTACGATATGCGGTTCGGTTACTCAGTTTTCTGTTTCCATACAGGCCATGAAATTACAATAACAATGACACTTGCTCCACAAAAGGTGTAATGCCATGTAGATAGTCCCAGTAGATCTCATGGAGAGTTGCCACAATACCACCGCCTCTTGCGCATTGCGCAAGTGGGAGACCTGCGTCAGTGGGATTTGTACAAAAAGGTCCAATGCTTGCAACCCGCATTATCAAAGTCTCAAGCCATCTCTTTCGGCTCCATACCGGACATTCGTTCTTCCTTCAGGGTGATTTATTTAACTCTTCCCTGGTGAAAGCAGTATACCAGATCATATACCTGAGATGACGTCACTATCTTAGCATAAAGTGTGAAGTTTATGATGCTGAACTGCCTGGTTTCAAAAACTCAGGCTCACAATAAACAGTCTTCTGCATCATTACTCGGTATATAAATCAGTAGTAAACTCCATGTTTACTGCTTGTTTACATCTATAACATCTCATGGCATTGGATTAGTGAACACCGCATGAATATTATTATGTGCAGTATATTATTCATAGGAACGTTTTGCGTTTCCAAAGTCCTAATGATCGATTATATAGACGATGGTCTGACCTCTGATTAATGACCAAGGAGAAGGCGAATCAGATGTTGTTATGCATTCTAGTTATAGGCATGCAGGAGCCAGGAAAATACACAAACAGAGGAATCAATGTTCTCTAGGTTTATTCATCCCAAGCCTGCTGACAAAAATCCCGATTACTCAATACTCAATTCCAATATTATTGCTATAGTACCCCTATTAGTGTATTTCATCTTTAGAAAACTATCCTATATACCTATATGCTAATTAACTTAACCTGAGCGCTTAGTTGTGTTTCTTCATCTCAATTCTCATTTGAAATGAGTGTTTTTCAAACACCTTGCCCTCAAATTACTCTCAAATTGCGCATTACACTACTCTGTTCTTTCTTCTTTCTCAAACTTTTGATGATGAAATCAAACCATTGAGCCATTAACTACTTATTTTAATTCTTAACAACATTAGCCACTACAGTTACACCCCATAGATCCAAAGCTGGTGTACCTACTTTCTTTATGTAAAGATCTGAGTTTTGAAGTTTTGATAATGTAAAACACGCTATAGTCGTAATCTCAAGATCATAAACCGTATTGCGCAAATATTGAGCAACTTAGCTCCGTACACACCTGTTAATCTGCAATGTAATGTTTACAAAACAACCACAATATAATCTTCAAAAGAGGGCGATGTAGCGTGTAAGAATACTCGGAGAGTTTTAGGATAACTTCTTGTAAGAAAACCACACGTAATTCTTATAACTGTAATGACGATGGAGCGTACGTGCGGAAAACTGAAGGTTTTGCGTTGTTCAGTTGATTATTTCGGCAAATCATGTTATTAATGGGAGAGCCATTTGATATTTCATCAAATCATGATCTGATGGTATCCACTGGTGGGGAAAAGAAAACTTGAGATTTTTCAAATGAACTGCAATTTGTTTATAAAAATGCTAGAATTTCCCCTGTTTCATTATTAAAAGTTTGAAAACATATATTATTTTGTGCGAGGACCAAGGTGATCTACTAAAAGTAAAAGTTCGTACGACACACCAGCCAGATGTTCGTTTTTAGTCATTGTGCAATTAGAGCCGCCATACTCATTAGACAAAAATACTATGTAAATATGAATCATCTTGATTGTTGTAAGTCTCTAATTTCGAGTTTTATTATGATTCTGCACCTGCACTATAACAAGAATTGCGCCTGCACCGACACAATTATTGTAGTTCCCGTAGGCCGTATGCAGGCGCTTAATTTCCCTCCCCCACGGTGCTTGATGTAACCTTAGCATCATAATAAGATAATACAAAACGCAGTCGTTTTAAATTAATAAGAGTAAGACTCTGAGTATGAATATTGTATTTGTTCCGATGTGGGTGCTGCGCGCAACCACCGAGAATACGAATTGGCACGTGCCATTTCTTCTAAAATTCCTGCGCGCGCGTTCGTTGTTGTACTCAGTTCGTT
Source organism: Beroe forskalii (assembly GCA_011033025.1). NCBI lineage: Eukaryota > Metazoa > Ctenophora > Nuda > Beroida > Beroidae > Beroe > Beroe forskalii. Next base: position 7,601 of record WFMF01000531.1, on the reverse strand, counting down.
GTAGATTTCGCGCCATTTTGTTGAATTGGTTTACGTTTCACATCAAATTGTGTCACCGTTTATTCACGCGATGTATTTTCTTGAATGTTCATACTAAGTTGATATCACTTTTTATATGATTTTTCAAATTTCGTGCTTTTGTTTTCTGTTTCAATGCTGTCTCTTGTTCCGAAAAGCAATATTCGTCTTTCTGGCGAATAGTATTTCTCAAACTTAGTCGAATCCAGTAAAAGTCTAATAGTTATGCAGTTTGGTACTAAACCTAGTACAAAACCGAAGCCTTTTCTTCAAATCCACCACCCAACTCACACCTAAGATTTTAACTTTTTAAGACACGAATTCTTCAACAGCCTAATTAAATTTAGAACTTATCATAATTTAGGAGTTCGAGCATGCGGCACGGATGGGCCAGATCAACCTATAAGATTTATACTTTTGACAACCGACAGCTCCATGAATTAAGAAATTCGTTATTTTGAAGATGTATGTGATATGGGGGGGACGGACGGAGGGACGGAGGGACGGAGGGACATTTTCGCGACTGATATTATAAAGGAGCAATCCGGGCACTTTCCAGAAATTACAGTAGTTGTATTGCAAAACTGGACCTGATATACACATATCCTATTTCTCACCCTCCCAGACCACGATCTCTGCCAACCCTCTCATTTGCCTTTTTGTATACACAAAAAGGCCAATGGGGAGGGAAAAATTGTATTTGTAAGAGGGATTTACGAATAATTGAAAGAAAAATTAAAGCACCGCAAAACCTTGATAATTTACTCAGTTATTCATTAAGAAAATCTGTTAGTTCATTTGAAAAGTTTTTTTCAAAGAAATAAGAACACTGTAGAATATTTTCTATGAAGTTATGAAGAGCATTCTGCTTAGCACGCTTCAAAAGCAAGATAGAATCAAACTCATGCATAATTAAACGCCTGTGTGAGGACAGATTGGCCACATTACAGATATTAGCTTTTGGTTTTGGGACACTGAGGCTTGAGAAATATCATGCATAGCCGAGTTACTTGTTTAGTCGGTACAAGCTGCAAGTAAATAGGTATAATGGAAGTCTAGGCAATCCTAGCAACATGAATATAGTTGCTCCTAGAGTTCTAGCAACCTTCAGTTGCTCAGGAAGCAACTTTAAGCAGATTTTATCAGAGTATTAGCTACATTAAGAGATAAAGCAACTTTCTTTCACCGCGGCTGGATTATACTTCTATTATTTCATAAATTTTGTATTAGGTGATGTTTAATTAGCGTCTTTTATATCAGGCCAATGTATAATTAGCGTCTTTTATCATGTTCCAAGTTATAACCCCACCACTTCCAATACACAAATTTAACATGATATATGTTTCTAAGCTAGTGAGATCTATGTATAGAGAATGTCAACATTTTGTATACATTTCCTACAATATTGTACCTACTTAAGCCTATAACCATTGTCCATTATTAACCATTGGATCTGGCTGAATCAATAATTTTTTTGAAACTACAAATTCATTGACATGGATAATTCATGAAAATCAGAGAATCTTCATTTTTCTGCCGAAAGGCGAAAATACGGCATATTTTCGCCTTTCGGCTCCCAATCTGTCACAGTAGGGTACACGGCATCTCGAATGGTTACGAAGTCTGAAGAATAGCTAGGGTACATGTGTGAAAAGAAGCCTCCTGTTTTATTGTTTTAGACTTGTATGTTGATTTGAACTAGACATTAGGACACATCACAATGAATGAACTCATTACTGTGATGTAGAATGCTGAATTGACTACCCCAGTATACATCAAAACCATCTATTCTTCATGCTCGCCGGCGGTGTAATAACTAATATAAACCTCATCACAATGCTCATATATACCTATATAAGCTAGTCATGAGTCCCTTTAACGGCTCTAACTGCCTTTTAAACCGTGAAAATATTATCAAGCGCGGGAGAAGAAGGGAACAATGGCGGGAATTTACAAAAAACACGGTGGTCTGTGTGTGTGTGTGTGTGTTATATGTGAGGCGCAGTGAGGTTATTCGGCATTATATATGATGTTATATAATGATGTTATACAATGAAATGTGGCATAAAGTGTTGCCGCTATAAGGTTATTTCATGCTCCAAGCAGTTTTGTCCTGATAGCCTAATAAGTGATTTTGATTTGTTTTTCAAATTATACGAAAGTTACCTCCATCGCTGTGATAATCATAAAGTTATAAAGATTATCTTTTTGTTAAACTTACATGATGTTAATGTTACCAATAATTATCAATCGTCCCACACCATGCTATTATGAAGAGTATGGTTTACTTATATTAATTAATGATTACATAATGTAGTAATCATATGGTTCGTAATGAAGTAATAAAGGCTCTCCTTTTGGGGCTCGATATTATTAATCACCGTTCAACTATACTGTTATTATAGTATAGTAAGTTAACAATTAAATCCAATTACCGATACCAACTGAACTTTTTTCGGTTTCTTTGATGTTTTTGTTGTTTTTCTATGTGAATTTCTTTGTATATTTGTGGTGTTATCAATTCAGAAACCAGACTCTTAGTCTCTTAAGAAACGAATGAACCAGTGATGTGCTAACTGGTATTCGGAAACGAGATTTTGAGATCATGTTCTATAGAAATTAGAAATGGTTTAGCAAATGACATTCTGCAACAGACACTAGACAGTGCTGATGACATGCCATCTTAGGAGGTCTGACTTTCATTATGTGCTCCTGTTGTGTCCTAGAGTAGATCTGAGTAGGTCTGACTCCCATTATATCCTCCTGTAGTGTCCTAGAGTAGGTCTAAGTTGGTCTGAGTATGTCGGAATCCCGGGGGCACTGACTTATATTATCATAGAAATGTAAAAAGGGTTTCAGAAAAGTTTTATCGATGGCAAATCCTGCTTTTGGCCGCATAAAGTAATTAACTACTTTTGTCAACTTCCAAACTTCCTCAAATTTGAGTATCATGAGTGGCATATGTAACATCCTGATCAAAGGATTATTTCAAAAGTGCCATAATGTTTCATTAACTGAAAGCAGTAGAATACCTATCGCATCAAGTCTTTGGCACATTCCTTTTGCCATGTTTTGGAACCTTTTGATCAAAGTTAAATGTCATTCTTGACGTTTTAATGTCGATGCACTGAATGACATGTCGTCTCGACTCTCAATATTAAACTGAAGTTTAATGTCAATCCACGGTTGTGTTACGAAATATCAGGAGTCCCCAGTAGAGAACTATAAATGGTAGAGGGTTAGCTCTGGCTTTCCTATGCTTCCTTCGGATATGTCATCATAACAACCATAATTATAACAGAATCACGGAATTGCTGAAGTATTTTGATAATTAAAGGAGCGCTATGATTGACAGATTATGATTTGGAATGTCACTTTATCCCCGGAAAGCTCTATTTTAACTTCCTACCACTTTACCACAAAATACATCATGATCAACTTCGTAAGAACTTATGCAGGCAATATCTGGCAGAAATAACAAATACGTTTCCATAATCTCATAATATCATCAATTTATCCCATCTTATCGATTCTCCTATTATCATCATTACTGTAGTACGTTTGTCTTTCTATTCGGCTGACGATTTGCCTCGACATTTCCCGGGCATAACAATAGCGATTATAACTCACTCAATGGAATAACAAGCGTGTAATGGTGAGGGAAATGAACGCGTGTGACTCGTGCATTGCCGTATTATGTCTAGATGACCCACACGCAAGTAGTTGCCAATCGAAAGTGAAATCATTACCACGGCTTATAATAGTGGTGAGATGGTGACATTTAGTAATCTCCCATTTTTCGTGATCCATGCGGATAAAATATTATGATTTGTCCGCACAAGCGCGTTTATTTTGCAATACAACCTGTAGATCAACAAAGAGTAACATTAAAGAGTTAGAAACCATGATCTCGTTGCCAACGAGAACCAGTTCATTACTCAAAATATTTATTCAATCATGAGCGGCTTGGCAAGGTCACTTCCCAGGATTAACAAATTAACTGATTAAACCATATATGTATGGGCAGCTGGTATATCCGCAACTATTTTAATATAATAACGATATATTACAGTTCAAAATATGTTAATTTCAGCATTATTATGTATGAGTATCATCAATTTAAATAGGTATGATATATAAGTTCGATGTATCATGTAATTTCACATCATGTCGCGTCTACATGGTAGGGTGTTGAATTGGTCTTGACTCGCCTCCATATATGACCGACAGTGACAGATGAAAGTACATGATACATATTAACTCAGTAGTCAAAATGTATGCCACATATGGACTCAATAGTCAATATGTAACTTACACTGCAAATTTGAATATTAAACGTATGGGATTTCGATGTCTTACATCTTAATGGTAAATAAAGGTGTTATTAAGCTCCAATTGGCCGATAATAATTTTTCCGTGGATAAACTAATGTTATCAAAATGCTGACCATTTTACTATTTTACTCTGGCAATTTGAATCTCCATTGCTATTGTATTCATAATTAAGAAGTTTGTAAGACACAATGAATGAGCCATGCTCGGCTAAATGGCTCATATCAGCACGTCGTGTAAGTATGCTCGTGTGCCTTAAGCAGCAGTGTAGCATTGCCAAGTGGTAACGCTTGATTCATCAGACCATACTGGCTGATTGTATGAGTCAAATAAGCAAATATCATTCTATTTTCTCCTATGTTTATTTCGTGGTGGTCGTGAGTGATAATTAAGATTATAATATAAGAGATGCCTTTAAAAGCGTTGGAAGAACCAGCCATTCCGCAAATACTTGTCAGAAAATTGACAGCAAATTCTAACTTCAGACAATTGCCATTGATGGTAATAAATTTCTGGCATGTAAGCTGGAGATATTTTAATCTAGCAATTGAAAAAGCGCATTTTAATCATGATCCTGTGCCAATTGAAATGTTCCTGCACGTCAAAAACAGGAGCACACATTGCAAGATATAAGGCATGATATGATTGAAAGCAGCACATCTCCTGTTATTCTAACTTCCCAGGTGCTCTAAAAGTGTGCATATATTTGAAAACATCAAATTCACTCTCTAATTCTCGCACTAACATCCCTTATCTCCCTCAGATAAAATCAAGCACTGCGGGTCGTCTGAACGGAGTTCCGACCAGCAAGGAACCGTCGGAGGCCATCTAAAAACAGAGACCCCGCAGTACTCTACGGCTGCTGAGGCGGCCGTGCTCCGAGCCGCCCCTCCTCACGTGTCGGTGGAAGTTGACGCCACCGAGCATGGTCCGGCAGAGGAGGAGAGGGGGATGAGTTAGGGGAGTATGAGGAGAGGCCTGTTACCATCTTACAGGTGGATGATCCTACTATTGAGAGTGTGCTCAGGGAACGGAATCAGAGTTCTTCTTCCTCCTCCTCGTCTTCTGATAAGGAAGAGGAGAAGGAGGATGGTTCATCTTCGTCTTCTTCTGAGGAGGGAGAGGAAGAGAAATCGGAGGAGGGAGAGGTAGAGGAGTTAGAAGTAAAGGATGAGGGGAAGGAGGCGGGTGAGGAAGGGGCTGAATCAGAAGATTCAGAGGTTGATAAGGTAGAACCAGGCAAGGATGAATCAGTTCCAAATGAGGATGATGTTGAAGTCGAGGACCTAGAAGAGTATCCACCTACAGACCCTGCACCTGTTGAGGACGATGGTAACACGTACAGTGATACGGAGTTGAGTGAGGGGCGTGATATCGAGGGGGACAATGATAATATCATGGAGGAGGAGGATTCTTTGAATGCGGAGGAAGAGGAAGATGCCAACCCTGGATCATCTGCTACTGATCTGGACCACGCTCCACTCGTTGAACCTTCACCTGCATCAGGCGATGAGATTGATGGCATCAACGATGAGAATGAGCTTGACGAGGATGAAACTGTCCAAAATGGAATTGATGAACCTGAAGTAGCCACTGATATTAGTCCTAGCAAAGAAGAAGGTTTCGGGGATGATCCGGGAGAGGATGTCGGGCTCCTTACTTCTGCACTTGAGAGATGATTCTCAGACTCTGAATTGAATGAAGAAATCCTGTGTCTCTTGTTTTACGATATGTAATGTAGAGTGTCGATTACAATAGAATATAATTATGATTGCCATGATATTTGTGATATGTGGCGCTTAGTGTTTACTTTAACCGAGTAGAAAAGTAGGTTAAATCCATCTCCTTATCTTATTCTGTAAAACAGTGAGGCAACCATTCAAACGACTGCTAATCTCACCTACGTTAGAAAATCCTGAAATTTTTATTGGTTATTTAAAACAATTGGTCATAATATGATATTATGTTTTTGACAGTGAAAACCGTACAATGCTATTTAACTTCGAACATTCAAGAATGTGCTTCATTCAGAAATATTCTTACAACGATTAAGCGGCACTATGTAAAAATTAGTTTGTTTTAAAAAGTTTAAGATGGAAAATCACAGATTTTACCAAAGTGTTACTTTCCAAATCATTGCTATGATGGACTCATTGTTGATTCTTTGAAGATGTTGTTTTTAAGTTTAGAAATATTATTGAAAATTTGTACTGCGATCAAATAAAATGTTGTGCTTCAATGAAACCTCGTTCATTGTTTATATTTTTATACCATACCAAACTGTAGATTCAGTCTATCGCTATTAAAATTGCCGGAAATGTAGAACTGATGAAAAATTTTCCTGAGAACCAAAATATCCAATTTTAATGTCAGAATTATAAGCATTGAATTTGAAGCATTAACATTTTAGTCTTGGTATTTCAATGATGATTCCTAAAATTTATTCTTTTATTGAATAGTTCTGACTGTGTTATAGCGTCAAAATACCATATTTATTGGGTATACTATTTGCTCCACAATTAATGTAGAATATATGACATAAAATGTTGACATGATGGTTATTTTTAAAAATGTGGTCTTAGATCCCTGTGAGAAATTGATAACCTATGAACAGGCAATTAAGTAAGCAGAAAAAGAAAGCGCTCAGGCCATGAAAGGGCTTAATATTTCCGTATACGTATCGTGCCTTCTTTAAATTATCGGAGGTTTCAATTGCCTGTATGAAGGTTCTCACTTATTTTCGAGGCTTTGTGATACTGACGGGATTTATTCCTTGAATTTAACACTTTCAACTCTGAATATAGCAATCAGCTGCAAGCAAGCTGGGTATTACAAAGTGCGGAGCTTATGAAATCCGTTAAGATGAGAATATCCGTTTGGATAAGAATTTGTTTTCTTCTTACTGTTCGCCGTCTGTCCTAAAATCATTAAATACTTTCTTAAAAAAGTTTGTTTGATAAGAAAAAAAGACTGTTGTGGCGTTTTGATTCATCTCGGCATGATATGAATTTTTGAAAATGATATACAGTACGAGTGAAAATAAAATTGAAAAGTAGGTAATGCATCTTTTCAATTGCATTTGAAATTCTAGGCAAACGAAAATGCACTCCAAACTATAAGATGTCCATATAATTTACATCAATTTTCTATGATCAACTGTTACAAATGTTTCCAGAGATGGATTACGCCAGCAGGTTATGAATTAATTGACGAACATTGAACAGAAATAATAAATACTGCGTCTGGTTGAAA
>WFMF01000530.1:88380-115039 GCA_011033025.1 Beroe forskalii | reverse complement strand
GTTAAAGAGGACCTAAAAACGGGGACACTATCAAGTTAACAGAGGACCTATCACCCTTTTCGGGGGAAAACCCAAAACGGGGGGGACACTAAAGTTAACAGAGGACCTCACTAACAGGGGACACTATCGTTGAGGACCCTTTAACGGGGGACATATCAAGTTAACAGAGGCCCCTTTGCTAACGGGGGACAATAAAAAGGGGATTTAACAAAAAAAAGGACCCTATTACTAACAGGAGACACTATCAAGTTAACAGAGGGACCTATGACTAACAGGGGACACTATCAAGTTAACAGAGGACCTATCACTAACAGGGGACACTATCAAGTTAACAGAGGACCCTATCACTAACAGGGGACACTATCAAGTTAACAGAGGACCCTATCACTAACAGGGGACACTATCAAGTTAACAGAGGACCCTATCACTAACAGGGGACACCTATCAAGTTAACAAAGGACCCTACTAACAGGGACCCTATCAAGTTAACAGAGGACCCTATCACTAACAGGGGACACTATAAAGTTAACAGAGGACCCTATCACTAACAGGAGACACTATCAAGTTAACAGAGGACCCTATCAGTAACAGGGGACACTATCAAGTTAACAGAGGACCCTAACAGTAACAGGGGACACTATCAAGTTAACAGAGGACCATATCACAAACAGGGGACCCTATCAAGTTAACAGAGGACACTATCACTAACAGGGGACACTATCAAGTTAACAGAGTACCCTATCACTAACAGGGGACACTATCAAGTTAACAGAGGACCCTTTCGCTAACAGGGGACACTATCAAGTTAACAGAGGACCCTATCACTAACAGGGGACACTATCAAGTTAACAGAGGATCCTATTACTAACAGGAGACACTATCAAGTTAACAGAGGACCCTATGACTAACAGGGGACACTATCAAGTTAACAGAGGACCCTATCACTAACAGGGGACACTATCAAGTTAACAGAGGACCCTATCACTAACAGGGGACACTATCAAGTTAACAGAGGACCCTATCACTAACAGGGGACACTATCAAGTTAACAGAGGACCCTATCACTAACAGGGGACACTATCATTGAGTAATCTGGTTTTTCTCACTAACAGGGGACACTATCAAGTTACCAGAGCCCCCTAGTTTTTGAAAGGCCCTCTCTTAAAAAAGATTTTGGGGGGCCCTATCACTAAGCCAATCAATCTGAGAGTGTGCAAAGAAATGGACCGATATCACAGCTAACAATAGGATCCCTATCTACTATGAGAAATCTGGGACACTTATCTGTTTACAATGAGGATCTGATGGTTACAATGAGAATCTGGTGGCTACATTGAGGATCAGGTTGCTACAATGAGAATCTGGTGGCTACAATGAGGACCTGGTGGTTACAATGAGGATCTTGTGGTTACAATGATGATCTGGTGGCTTCAGGTAGCGCAGTGGTTAAGGCATCATACTTTTAATCAAGAGGCTGGTGGTTCAATTCCCAACCATGCCTATTGTGCTCAGGGTGAGAACTCTCACCTATGTGGCCACAAGGTTCACTCAGCTGAACATACAGAAAACTATGCAGGAAGGTTTAATGAGGAGCTGCCCATTGCAGAGAAGTCTCAGGCAAATATATAATAATAAAGTATATATAATAATAAAGTATAGATTACACTTCCTTCACCATCACTGGCTTAATTACACTTGAATCCTTTGAATCTGTCATTGGCTGTTAAAGCTGTTCTAAAACCTTCAAAATTTAATGGAGGAAATAACTAATGGAGCCACACAAGGTCAATTGCACAATGTGCAGCAATTATTCAAAAGTAAGAGAGAGGAGGACTCATTATTTCACATTATCAGTTATGAAAATCCAAGTGAACTGATCAAAGATGCAGCGTGCATGGTTTTTGGTTTTCCACCACTCACTTTTACTCATAGCAGAGACACACGCGTACGCTGTGCACAGTTGTACGAGCTTTCCTAAGCCCGCATAGGTGTGTGTACGCGCCGCGCGCTTCCCTACGGGACACACAGCTTCCCTGTGCTGGGGAAGCGCGCCGCGCGAGCCACACAGGGATATACGTGTTTAGCAAGTACGAGCTTTATAGTTGTCTGTCTGTCTACATGACTCACTAGCTTTGCACTGAGATAAGCACCGCGCGCGTGTCAATTCTCATGAAGGTCCGCTTAGCTTAGGAAAACCCGGAAACATTTTGCATTTGCTAAACACGTATATCACTGTGTTGAAGCACGCGGCGCTTGTCTGACGTTGACAGACCCTCTGGCGCTCCGCAAGAACCAGCGTCGCGCGCGGCACGGCGCTGATTCTCATCGAGAATCGCGGCTGGCAAGGTCATTGTCAGGCGTTGCCTGACCCCCTCGCGCGCGCGAAGCGCGCGCGCCACGACTCGGGTCTGACGACGTCAGACAACAAGGTCATACACCGTGCGACAAACATAGCGCTTGCTAAACACGCATACCCCTGTTATCGTTGCCAGACGTTGCCTGCGAGTCGGGCGCGCGCGCGAGGGGGCCAGGCAACGCCAGGCACTGTTATCGTCGCGCGGCGCGCTTCCTCAGGGAAGCGCGCGGCGCGTACACACACCTAAGCTATGCATATGCTGGCTTAGGAAACGCAGCGCGTACACACACCTCACACAGTCACACCTATGCGCGACGCCCCTGGTTAGGGGAAGTGCGCCGCGCGCTACGCTCCCTCGTTTCTCTTCAAAAAAGGCACAGGAAATACGCATGAGCATCTGGTTAGATGATCATGAACGACTGCGAATTGTAGTGAAATTAACGAAGTAGTTTTGTGAAGAGTTTGTTGTAGAACCGTGTTGCTGTAAAGCAAAATGTTGTATACTTTTTATACTTCATTACTTTATGTAGTAGGTTTTATTAAATAGATTGATTCAGTTAGCTCCACGATGAAATTATTTATGTTGGAGAATGGAGACCTGTTTCATTTATTTTACAGGTTTCAATTTACATTGTATGTAAAAATTGCTTGACTTGTTTCGAATCTGAAAGTTTTCTCCAACTGGCTCATACCTGAACAACTACTGTAACATATTTGAATTAAAAAGAAATCCTTCTTCAAGACATCAATCTGTAACAAATGTTTTATTTACTGTAACAAATGTTTTATTTTAACTGCAAGGAATCCAAATTGGGGGATGTCCTGATGAGGAATTTTTTTGTAATAAATACAACACAACTATATCATTCTCATTCTTCATCATCCTTCTTCACGTCATGTACCTCTACAAGGTACTCTCAATATTCAATTAAAAAATAAAACATTAAGTTGCACAATGCTATAGTGCCCTGACAAAAGTGAGTTAGAAATGAAATATTATAATAGTCAAGATTTATCGATATATACACAAAATATATTAGAATAAATTAAGAACCAGAAAACAAAATGATGAATAAAAACTGAAATACCAGATGGTAAAAGTTAAAAAGTTAACCAGTGTGACAAAAAGTGTTGAATCCTTTCTTCTTAGCAACAAAGGGGTTCTCCATAAGATATTTGTTAAACTTTTCTTTCCGTATTAGGTAACTAGCATTCCCTTCAATTTTATCAAAAATGATACTAGATACTTCCCAAAAATGATTTCCTAAGCTAGCAGAATCAGTCTCAAACTTATTTAGGTTCACTTTGAAAGATGTTACATTCTCTGATGACTTGACAAAAGAAGGTAAGTTGTTCCAATACTTCTTAATTCTATCAGGGAGGAAAGATTGTCTCAATTTTAAGATTTTACTGTCTACTTTAACATTGGCTTTACTAACAATCTTGCTACCAGATCTACTCAACTTGAAAACATTCTTAGCATAATCTACTTTTCCTGTGACAATCTTATATGTTTCAATCAGGTCCCCACGGATACGTCTTTCTCCAAGAGTGGTAAGTTCCATCATTTCCAGCCGCTTGCTATAGGGAAGAAGGCCAATATCATTGGCAAGACGGGTGAAACGGCGTTGAATTGATTCCAACTCCAAGATTATTGACCAGTTCCTCATCAGGACATCCCCCAATTTGGATTCCTTGCAGTTAAAATAAAACATTTGTTACAGTAAATAAAACATTTGTTACAGATTGATGTCTTGAAGAAGGATTTCTTTTTAATTCAAATATGTTACAGTAGTTGTTCAGGTATGAGCCTGGTGGATGTCCTTGCTGAACAGCATGTTAAACAAATGACTGAAGCTGAGAGGTTCAGTTCAGTCTGAGCAGCTATTTTGTCAATTGTTGATTTATACAAAGTGTGTTTCTCAACACAAATCCAGATTGAATATGATTGTCAAAACTGAAAAGTCTTGGATTGTTCAAGATTCCCAGAAGTTATTACATGTTATTTTCCCCATTTAACATAGAATTCCAATTACCTTCAGAGCATTGAGCAATGAAATTCTGGCACTTAAAACTTCAACAAAATATTTAACAATGCATCTAACTTTAAATCAGAGCATGTTATATTTCATAAATATAGTGATCATTCAATTACTTATAGGTTATGACATTTTAACTGGAATCCCTACTGGAATCTTTGCTTTACTTTTCCACCTCAGTGGTTAGTAAACCTTTGTGTTATTATATTTGCTTCGGGTTTCAATTTGATATTCGTGATATGATTTAGATAATCTGATAATGTTATTATCACTGTATTTCTGGATTACTCATTGATGATATATTATTTCAGATTGGTATATTGGCAACTTGTTGTTTCACTCCATTTAAGTTATAACAGAGCAGTGTCCTAATGGACTTTTTACATGGAAGATGTCTTCGTTTCCAAAATTTTGTTCATTCTGTTTTAAAATATGACAAGAGCTCTTTTGTCCCATTATGCCTGGAGTGTTGCAACATGCCTGATTCAGTATTCCACAAACTTTTTGAATGTCAACAATATAGTACTGAAGTCAAAGCACTCAGAGATCAAATGCTTCATCTACAAGACCTAGAAGTTAACTTTCATCTTGAAGTAATGTTTACTGATGATCTGTTTATCAAGAAACTTTTCCTGGACCTTGTTCTGTTGATCTGTAAGGAATCGCTTTCAACGATGATTACCTGGTTTTTGGTGAACAATGACTAATCAATTTAATTGTTTAATGATTTTTATTCCATGAAATAGGTACACTACCTGTTTAGTGTTTATGTATATTTTGTTCTACTTTTAAACTTTATAATGTTTTGACAATGGGGTTTAATAACGCCAATTTAAAGTTTTTTAACATTTCATACCTTTTAAATTTATTTTTAACATTACTGGATTTGAATAGCATGGTGTGCTATAGCATGAAGATAATAGTTTTTAAATATACATTCATTGGGCATTGAATAAGGAAATTATACACTTATAACTAAGCAGATTAATTAATTAATTAATTAACTTTAAATCCTCTGAGATGGCTGATGATTCAGAGTGGACTGGACTTCCCACGTTGGATAAATGCCTACACAAGGTGTGTGAATTGTGTGAGCTTTATTACTGTACTTGTTTTTGAAATCATTAGTTTCTATATTTTTGGAATATTCTTTATCATGATTCTTTGGGCAGTTTTGAGAACACCGACTTTCCTTCAGCAGACCTAAGGCAGATTCACCCTAACCCTAACCATAGATCTATTTGTTGCCCCATCTCGAACCCCAACACTCACCCTAACACTTATCATCATCCCAATCCTTATCCTTCCCTGATTAGGTTCTCCATAGGTCTGATAAAGCAAGTCTGCCTTAGGTCCACCCAAGGAAAGTCAGTGTTCCTCCAGACTGCCATTCTTTGCTTGTCTGATGTTGACTCGCTAATTACTGTAGAGTAGGAATATTAAATCTGTGAATTAAATTTTGACTAGTAAAGATCAAGAGACTTAATGTGTTGAGAATTAAATGGGTCTGCATAAAATTATATTCCTTCAGGTGTGGAAAGCAAGAGTTGCAGGTTATGAAGAGGCAATGAAAGAGTTCCAGTCTTTGAAAGATAAACCCAAAGATCCAAAGTTTGACCAGGTTTGATCCTATGCATGATATTACATGACAAGTGATAATGGTTTATCTTTATTGTGACCATGATGTACATAAGGGAACATTTGAGACATTCTTAAAAGATATGATGATTATGTCTGAGTTGATTCTTATTACCTTTCAGTATGTGGGCAACATAAAAAAGTTCATCATTGACTCCAATGCAAACAGTCAGGAGAAAGGGTGTGCTGCTGCTCTCATGTTCATGACATATGCTGACTGTGCAAAGAAGTAAGTAATTAGTATTAGTCAGTACTAAAGTTTCTTTTCAAAAGTCCTGAGAATTTACGGTATATTTAAGCATTTGAAAATGACTGTCAAGCTGAAACAGGGCATGCTTAGATTAACCACATGTTTGTCTTTGACCTGTACTCTGTCTTCAATACTTCTGTAGTAGCAATGCCATACCTCTCGATATTCTTTTGGGTAATAATTTGTATAGATTAATTAGCATGAAAAGTCTTGATCTGTCTCAAGTAAGCAAGCAATTGCATTTGGAGGAAGCAAACTTGCGGCATATTTTGATTATACGTTTTTCTCAATCATGGAAAATAATATCTATTTCAATGCAATTTCCATGATGCAATATTCCTTTGCAGTATCAAATAACATGAGCAAATAATTCAACAACGTATTTGCTGCGTCATTTAAACTTCCTGTCAACATATTGTATTTGATATCCATGAAACCACGCGAGCAGTATTTTGTAACAGTATACATTACAGTGTACATACATCCTATGTTTATTGTCTGCACATGGATCTGAGGTGATGTTTGTATATTGTAAACAATACACATTGTACATTGTGTGATATGAAGTATGTCCAGCGCAGTTTGCTGTATAACTTAGTGCAAATCCTGGTAGGTGGAGGAATAGCAGCAAGAATCAAGATTTTGTTATGGTCCCAAAATCCGCCAGGCTTCGGCCCATCCCCCTCCTAAGAAGAAGGTTCCTATAACTCTTTAACACTTACGTGTGTACTGAAGTACTGATTTGAATATTCTAAATCCTCCCGAATAGTGAAATGTTGATTTCTAATTTTAACGGAATATTATTTATATTTGTCGAAAATCAAAAACAACGTTTTTCACATGCCAAAAATACGTGTTCTATTACCGAAAATAAAACATGAAATCACCGTATCCGGTAATTGGCAAATACATGGCCTAAGATAAAGATACAAAAATACTTGTCACATGTCGTATTGCATCATTCTGCAATACAGTACTGATACTCTTCAGTGGCTATCACATTCCAATGCAATGATTTCATACTTTGTTATCTTATTTTTGTAAACTAAGACATTAAGTCATGCTTTTGCAGAATGCAGTCTCCACTTCAACTTCTGGTAAGAAGTAATTGCAGCAAAATTTACGTAGTAGGTACCATAGTGCCAACAATCTGTACCTTATATGCATATCATAACATGAATTGCCCCTTGAAATCAGTCGTTTAACCCCTGGTAGTAACCTCACTCTCAATACATAGCCTATGGGTGTGGACAGTATTCATTGTAACCATTTCCGTTATTGACGTTAGACGTATTCAGTAGCTGACATAAAATACAACATCTGCATATATAGTGTCAGAATTCCAACTTGTATACACATTAGATGCTACCTTCCAATGAAAGCCATTAAAGTCGTCCTATTGACGGAATTTGCTACGTAGCATAATTATGAAGGATAGTACAATATGTGTATGTATTATACAATTCCTTTGTATGCCGTAACAGATGTAGCAATTTATTTCATGACATAATACAGTGTATTGTGTTGAATTGAAATGTACTCGGTAGTTCTCAAGTTATCAATCATCAATATCTAATTAAGGATAAATTTGAAAACGTTTAATGGCGCGAGAAAGTTTGAAGACTTTTTAGGATTTAAAAGTTGATTATGTAAACAATTTAAACAGCTTTTAAATGTCGTCTTTTTCCAACTCTCCTAAATTATTGAGGATCGCATTTTGGGCGTTTTCTCTCTTTCTTTAACAAAAACTTGAATTAAATGCTTCAAAAACATAAGTATGAGTACTAATTTTAGAAAGACGATTATAAATACATCTGGCGCACATTTGTAACAGCTGAACCATTATATAACTATATAACCATACCAGTAACACAGCTCAAAGAGACAATTCTCCCATGCTTTTAGTCCATCCAATGTCATTGATAAAATATCAAATGCACATACTGCATAATGACACATAATGTTACATGCATTAAATGCAATGACATGTAAGTTTTCAGAATAGTTTGACATTTCAGCTCACACACGCGAGATTACTGTCTGTAATAGCTCATTTTAAAGTATGATGTATGTATTATACAGTACATCAGGAACAAACACTATTACGAAATTGAAACCTTGAACTCACTTTGAGTGCCGTGCACGTAACGCCTGAACCCTGGGAGGGCGTTGCACGGCTCTTAAGATGAGAACTGAGAGGGTATTATTTGTAATGATACTCGGGGGTTTGAGGGTTTCCAAATTATTTTCATTCTTGAACACTGAACCCTAAGATTACCAATATTTGTTAAATAAAGAACATTCTCTATTCTCAATATTTGTTCATGATACTCACCCAGTAACGCCACTAAGAGCATATCCTAAACTTAACAGAATTTCCCAAAATTACCTTCACATCTCCCTAATTTACCAGAGGCAATTACCTCCTCATTTCCCAGAGTTGTCCGTGACGTGATATCTGGTGTGGTAGCTAAGGGTCTGAACGGTAAACCCAAGACCAAGGACCTCTGTGGGCAGATCATGTTGATGTGTGTGGAGATTGAGGTGGTGACGGACGCGAGGGAGGAAATGCTAGAAGGTGAGTGGTCATGGTTGACAGTAGATTCTGTTACCGAGTCCCAGGTGAAACGATAATCCTCGGTGGCAATCAGTGTCTTAATAACCCGACTAAAAAATTTTTGGATCAGCCCCCTGAAACGTCATTTGCCTTTTTCGAACGCATGATCTTAAATTCTCTATCTCACTAAAATGTTTCGAATATGATAATGTACTAATTTGTGGATATATTTCAGCGTTCTCAAGCAAGCAGCCTAAAGTGGTGGCAGCCGCAGTTAACATAGTTACAAGTTGTCTGAAGTGAGTAGTGAGTACCGTATACATTTTAAAGTTTGTACAATGTACACTCACCATGGTGCTTGGTGGTTTTTGGTGGAATCTACGGTGGAATTTCCTGATAAACCACTTGTTTTAGGATATGATCAAATTTGAGAAAAGCAGGTGACAAATTTCATCGCATCAGATAACAAAAATTGTCATTATACTACAGAATACTACAACACATTCTGTTTAAATGTTTACTATTAGCAGAATAGAACTGAGAAAAGTCATAGCTGAGTGTTAATATTAAACATTAAACGTACTGTATAACACTAGTACACTCTTTTGTGTATATGCTAAATATGATGTGTATTTTCGAACATAAGAGATGAAATAATACGTACTTATAGGCAGAGCTCTTGTTGACTTGATTCATAGAGTCATGAAGTTAAGGCCGAAATTGTGAAATATTACAGTTTTTTAATCCAAAATAACTTAAAATTTGAATGTCCTGTGACAGAACCAACTGAAGTTTTGTGAGAAGACCCGAAGCAAATCTGTGACAGAACCTGCCGCAGTTCTGTGACAGAACCCGCCACATTTCTGTGACAGAACCCGCCACAGTTCTGTTTCAAAACCCGCTGTAGTTCTGTGACAGAACCCATTGCAATTCTGTGACAGAAACTGCCGCAGTTCTGTGACAAAATATGCTGCAGTTCTTTGACAGAACCCATTGCAATTCTGTGACACCACTAAACGCTAGACTTTGTGTCACAGCATGTTTCGTTGGCACCACTATAACTGAATACGTGTGTCTGACACTTATTTCTAATCAGAATGTATGTTTCAGATGCCTGAGCGTAACACGATTTGACATTTGTCACTATTTGTCTCACATGCTATCGAGAGTTATATTTTCTCATATAATCACTAAGATTATTATAATTATAGATGCTCATACCTAATTACTTTAAAATATTTTGTCGTTGAGAACAAGTGTCATTGTTCTGAAATCTGAATCATGCGACAGTTCCCATGTTAAGGGTAACATGTGTGTTCGGACATGCCCCAACATGTCAGATGAAATGATTCAAATTACCCCCCCCCCCCTCAATTTAACCGTAAATACAAAACATGCTCATACTATGCATAATTATGTATTTAAACTTGCTGAAACCTTACAAGCTCCCATCTGATGTATAGCAGATGTAATAGCGATGTATTGTACATAATGCTATTGTTCGTGATAATACAGGTCATTGACGGACGAAAGAAGATTGAAAGTTTCAGAAATGACGAATCAAGATTAAACCAAATACATTTCAGAGACAAAGTTATCAGAAAATTTTTTTAGCTCCCCCCCCCCCCTTTTTTTTAAATCTTATCACTGTTTCAAATTTACTAATTAACTAATTGATTCCCTTGGAATTGTCCAAAGCTACATACGTTTGATTATAACTCCTCTAGTCATTTTCAAACTGAATTCTAATATCATAATCTTTATTCCTGAGAATTAGCAAACATTTCTTTTTCCCACGCTCGATTAAATGATTGCCTCACACGAGTTGAGTCAAGCCTTGACAACGCTTTCTCGTGCGCTTGTGATATTGTTTTGGGTATTCGTCATCCGTATGGCGTGTCGAAATAGTTTCAGCTAGCTGATATCACTATACTAACCGGAAGGAATGACGTTTTAACAGTTGAGTCAAGCCTTGACTATGGCATATGAATCCATCTTATAGTATCTTGTATTAGTTCTATTGACTATTCAATGCCATATTACTGTTATTTTGCACTATGATGGCATGATGCAACTTCCGTTTACAATTCCTCCGTGCATCAAATTGCCATTATGATCTGATGCGTGTAAAAGTGTCCTTTTCGGAATTAGATAATTCGAATTGCCAACTTTTAACAGTTCTTTATCAACGAAAAAAAGTGATTTTTTTGGAATAAATGGAATACGCGGCTATTTCGCTTGTTGAATCTTGGCGCGCGAAATGCAATTAAATAAGAACAAACGCGCGCGAACAGTGCGCGTTCTAGCGCCATTTTCTAGCTGGGTGGGAATTTGAACGGTTGGAAAATGACTATCAGAACTTACTGCGGCCATACTTCCATACTCTAACGGAACGTATCACATAATTTGGTTCTGGAATTTATATCGTAACCGAAGCCATTGATAGACGGAATGGAGAAAGATTCCTGATAAGAATTACTTCTTCATTCGTACATGAGTCTGTCGTTTAAGGCAGGAAATTAACCGTACTATATTATTCAATCTTAAGAACAGTATAAATGTCGGGAATTTTCGCTGGGTATGAACAATGCGCCGTGAAATCCCCGACGAGTTCTAACAAAACTCCTTGAGATCACAGAATCGATAGCAAAAGCTAATCAGGTTCGACCGGGGATTGAACCCGGGACCTTCTGCGTGTAAAGCAGATGTGATAACCACTACACCACCGAACCGATGTCGATCATTAGTGTCTTTCCTCTATAAACTTACTTTTGAAATTAACAATGGGAAGCTGTTTATCACCAGAATTAGCTGGAAGTTGTCTAATATTGGGGCAAATTGACTCTAAAAACTTCCACAAAGAAATTTAACGTCTCAGAGTCTCCCAACATCATAGCTGAGCTGTAAAATCAGGTTCCTCGAATTGATAAAGCTGTATCGGTTCGGTGGTGTAGTGGTTATCACATCTGCTTTACACGCAGAAGGTCCCGGGTTCAATCCCCGGTCGAACCTGAGTAACTTTTGCAGTACAAACGACTCTTCATCTTCCTTTAACACTAACATTTTACAGTCAATTCGGATCGAAAGTGTTCCCAATTAAGCCACTCATCCAGAAGAACATCCTGAAGCCTGTCATGGAGCACAAAGATGGAAAAGTCAGGGACGAGGTAAATGTTTTTGTGATCTTTTCCATATTTTATGTATGGTAATTTGATTTTTGTTCAACATGAAAATGCCCTGGAAATAAATGTAGTGAATAACTTCAATATTTATTCTTCCGAATCTATGGTTTGCTATTTCTAACCCATGATAATGACGTCCCACTCACAATCCCAGGGTAAAGCACTGGTAACGGAGATGTATCGGTGGCTCGGTGAAACGCTCGCGAAACTCCTTCCTGTTTTGGAGCTCAAAGAAGTCATGGTATGTCAACAGTCATGAAGTAGGTAGTGGAAACTCACGTTTTGACTTATTTTCAAACTTTTTGTTATAATGGGAAATTCACTGAAACTTCAAGGAAGTTGCAAAGTCATGCGAATTGAGGAAAATATTGTCAGCTTTGTGCTTTCTGAGCAACGTGTGAAGATTTAAAAGTTTGCATACATTAAGACATTAGCGTGGGCCAGTGTTCCCCTACACTCAGCTTTGCTACATACAGTCGGCTCATTAGAAGTTTGCCATTTAGCTTCCATGTTGCATCCTAATAACACATCCTAACATCCTCACTTTCACTTGACTGAAGACGGATGTAATTTTGTTGTCTGACTGTAATAGGATTAGAAATGTACTGCCAGAATTTCGAATTATTGGGACTATGACTCCGGTAATTTCCAATGAACTCTCTTTTCATTTTTCACTGAGTTTCTTTTCCGATTCACTGAGCTCTGCATTTTTCAATGTGGTCAGTGGAGCACAGAGCATTTACAAAACTATGTTGTGCACCATATTTCTCCCTCCTCCATGTTTTCTGGTATAGCTGGATATTGGTTTGTTGTATAGAGGTTTGGAACAATGCCAATTATCTGTTTTCATTTGTTATTGATTTCTTGGCTTTCTTAGGAACGTTTGGTTATCGGCAACAGCACAAAATAATTCGAAGCTTTCCTACCAACCTTTCTTTATGTCAATCTGATACGTACATAACTGTTTTTCGTCAGTTATAGAAATGGTTTAGACATTTATACCTAAACGGGAGAACCTGATTTGCATTCTGCATCTGCAGGACTGTTTCCTTACGCCTCTATCAGCATTTCTTTGTTCTTAAATCACACTGCTTTAGTGCTATTTATTGATCGTAGTTCGTACCTAAAAATAGCTCAATCAAAATAAGTTGGGTATTATACGCCATGAGTTGATCAAAAAATGTTTTTTCGAAATTAGCGATTGCAGTTTTACACATAATCAGTTACCCCTTGATCCATGATTCTTGGAGTCACTTTGCATTGTCCATTAAATACCCCGCCAAGTGTACATACCAACCAAAACCATATCATGATGAGGCATCACGTGGCAAAGCTACTTTGCTTATTGCAGCTTGACATGAATGCCAAAAAGCATGATGTGAGTAACAGTGTTACAACCACAAGATCTGTTATTTACTATTTACTGTTTACAAGCCACAGATAAGTTATCATGCTTTGTGTTTTTGTTTTGCATCCATAATACTGATTCTTCTGTCTGAAAATAGACACTTCAGGTTTCGGTAGGTGTCTGAGTAGTGGACTGTCTAAAACGTTGTGATATTATACTATTGTTTATTATAAGTGGACAAATTGACCATTAGCGCCCTTATCACTGTTAACGGTAAGATGTTTTTATTGTGAAGTATCGTATTCTAATTTACCAGGATATGAGCCCCTGCCATACACGGATTTCTGCCTGTCCCCAGTCCAACACTCTTCCTACCCACGCCAAAATCACATTTTATTGAATCGCTAAATTGCATTTTTTTATCGCCGAAGTACGCTTTGTCGCCCGAAAAGTGCATTTATTTTCCGTCACCAAACTACAGTTTTATTCGCAAAACCACATTTTAGTCGCTAAAAGGCGTGTTTTATAGCGTGCGTGGCACCATGTTATAATTAACAAAAAGTTTGCAACGCACGGTTTGCTATACCAACATGAATATATCTCTAATAGGTTCATCATGGATAATAGACCTTGTGAGTGTATGCTATTATCAAGGTTTAGCGTTGTAGAATGATGATTTTGAGACGCCTATCATCCGCGCGAAACGATGATACTCGACTCAATGTGGAGATGGTGTAGCAGTAGTTTTAAAGTTTGATCAGTATGTTTAACGAGCGTGTTATGCTAGACTTTTGCGTGAAAGTCTGCAGTTTGCTCAATTTTATGAAGATGATGGTTCCCTGCAGTATTTCTGATCCGTCCGTTCATATTTTTATTCACGACACTTCAGTATCTGCTATTATCTTACTGCAACTTCTTAACTTCAATTTTTTGGATCTAAAGAATTTAGATCTTTGAAATAATTTCAAGCAGTTGTCTTTGTATTTACCTGTTACCAGCAATTTTTCGTGCGATACCCACAGACGAGTTCACTGTGCGCGCGTTGTTTGAACGTCACTTCACCCTTTCATGAAGGACGCCTGGAAAACGCTGAAAAGAAAATTATATTTCTATTTACGTTGGAGCTCCACTTCATGCCATAAGAAATAGCCGGACAGAGCTCAGCGACCGGCGAACTTACTGCCACGAAACATAAAATAACCTTATTTTCTTATGAAATTACCTTACCCTCGCTGTTAGAGGGTCATTTCACGCTTTCATGAAAACGCCCGGCCAACACTAAACATTTAATAATATTAATATTACCGTTGGAACGCCACTTCTTGTCCGGAGAAATAGCCGGTCAGCGCCCAGCTGCCCCGGCGAACTCTCTACCACGAAACACATAAAATTATATGTTTACGTTGGAATGCCACTTCACGAGCTATCTTTACTGCTCCTGCATGCGATTTCAATGTATATTATTATTATTTGAGAGTGGAGCAGCGTCCACATATGGATACTGTACACAATATGAAATATATATAATTTGTTTAATTTCCTCCACTTAAGTTTGTCCGACACAGTCCACACTCAAACACACACTCAAGGATTCGTTAATGTTTGTCGGTGAAGGTACTTACGACTTTTAACACTCATATTTTGAGTTGAGAGTTGAGTCATTGTCAAGGTTCAGGATACTGAATTCATGTCGTTTCCATGTCCTAAAGTGGTCAATTTGTGAAGTTGAACAACATATTTTCCCCTGGCAACCTATGTATCCTGGCATTCTGGCTATCTCTCGATATTAGAATTGCTCTGAAAATCCACGAGAAATACTGATGCCCTTACACTCTATTAATGGTCTTATACATGTGTACATATCGATATTAACCTTTTAAACGTGCAGAGTCCGATACACAGTGATTTGTGTATTTGGTTGGCAGAGTTCCAAAGAACTCATAAGATCATATCTCACTGAAGAGCATTTTAACTGTGGTTTGTTGTATTTCCATCGAGATATTCATGCTGTGATATGTTCGTATTTTCATCGACAAATTCAATGGTTCGAGAGTTGATGCTGTACGTACATCATTGAAAATACTCTTCCGATAAAACATTTCTTCGATTGGGTGTCCTAAGTATTAAATTGTAATGTGGTAGCCGTTTTTTCCAGTCGTTCGTCGCTATTTTCGACCAGTGGCGCCATTCCACGTTAAAAGGTCGAGTTCAGTTCATGCATTTACTTGCATTTAGTTCATGCATTTACGTAAAGTTTACCTTGTAATTTCAGGATTAATTTATTCGCTCAGTTTATTCAATTTTGCGTGTTGCTACCTCCTCCTTAGTTTTTTGGACCGAATAAGCAATATTTTGGCTTTCATTACGCCCTCAGTTTTTACTTTTCACCGGTTGTAATCGTAGATACATTCGTCTCTCGTGGTAGTAATTACTTTTTGTTGCTAGGGAGGAAAGTTTGGTGATTCATCCCGCTCAGTTTCCATGGCAATAACACGTTGTACACAGTGCATTTATGTTTCATGATGCTAGCATAGTACGGTTGTCCTTCATTATGTTGCCATAGCGCATATTTTATATCTGTCTATATCTGTTAAGATCAATCTTAAATGTGAAGGGTACTTCTTTCTTGTGTGACAATATATCTGGATTTTGCATTTTATATCGATTATCGTGTAAACTCTGTCTCTAAAATACCTGAAGAACCAAATCGACTTTCCGCTCCAAAATTCATTGATCTAGCGAATGAAAGGGATCTAGATGTAAGTTTTCTCCCTGGTAATGTGATGGTAAAGGAACACGAAACCGTTCCTACATCTGGAATGGAGCTATTGACATGAATGTCTGCTAAAATGTTGACACCCGACCTCATCCGAGCGGTGAGTGGTTGCTGACAACGAGGTTTAGACCTTCGAAAAGGAAAATTGTTAAAATTGAAGGGGAAACATATAGCCCCCTAAAGTCTCGTGCACGAATAACAGTATGCTGAACTCTTAGATTGACCAATATTTTGATGCCAGTCATTTATTACTGAATGCCTGAATTTATTTCCTTGTGTTTCAGTTGAAGGAGCTGGAAGATGAATGATCTAAATTCCTTGTGTTTCAGTTGAAGGAGCTGGAAGATGAATGGTCTAAATTCCTTGTGTTTCAGTTGAAGGAGCTGGAAGATGAATGGTCTAAAGTTGAGAAGGGAGTCCCGGAACGGTACACTCGGTCACAGCAAGCTAAGATGGAGGAAGAAGAGGAGCAGGAGGACGAGGAAGATGGAGGTGAGTTGATTATATACCCGTCCATTATCTATCCTGTGTCCAATGCCGTCAAGTACAAGTCCAAATTATCGTCTCACATCCGTCCAAATCTTTGTCCATTACCTGTTCGAATTGTTGCCCAATCCATGTTCAAAGACTGGTGAATGTTTGATGTTTTGTCAATTGTAGCTGTTTGGTGTCCTGTCCTCGCACGATTCCACTCACAATGATATCATTTTGTGGGTCAAACGAGTATTTTACTCCAACCTAACCCTACCACCCCGCATAGTACCATGTTCCCCTTTGAGGAAGAGTACCAGTTAGCCGTTTCACTGGCACAAGAAGCAGGTCGTATATTTATGGCTGCGTACCATGAAGATAAGACCAGTGTACAGACAAAGTCTTCTGCGATTGACCTTGTGACAGGTAATTATTCAATACCTATGACATTTTAAGAACAATATTTACACTTTTTTATACTTTGAAGAGAAGAATATTTAGTCTAGGTGAACGATTGACATTGTTACATTTAATCATTGGATAATTTACACAACCCTTTTCCACCCACAACAGAAACAGACAAAGCAATAGAGGAGTTGATCAGTAAACGAGTAAAGAAACAGTTTCCAGACCATGCGTTTATTGGGGAGGAGAGTGTCGACGCAGATGGTAAGACTAAGATGGACTGACGACATTTTCTTCGAGAAAAAAAAGAATTGTGAATTCTGTGGGATTAAAATTTGGGGGGGGTCCACCGGCCAACGGCCAACCGACTAGAAAATTTGCTGTTTCGGCCAATTGGCCGTTGGCCGTTTGGCCGTTTTTTTCGTTTTTCATCTCTGGTTTCGGCCAGAAGCATCTTAGTTGAAAGTTGTGAGAGAAAAAGTTGTTACAATTTCTATAACCGACATTTTCCTGCTAATTTGATTGGTGGGGGGTGTCAAATGTGTCAATTGAGGTCGTTGAAACAGTCAAAATTTTCCCTTGTGGTTGAAGATGGCTCAAGCTCCGTACATTTATATAATGCTGTTTTGAATGTTACAAAAATCAAAGAAAGAGAGAATTTTGAAGTTGCTAATGGTCCATGACAATGTGCAGTTCAGGTGGTGACCAATCACCATCCCTACTCTTGTAGCATTATAGTCTTATAAATCCATTCCAATATAGTCATATTGTTTTATCCCTGATGCCGTGCCATGCCTTGAACTATTTCCTGCTCATGTTAGAAACACTCAATTCTATTGAATGACTCCCTGCGTGTATATGACCTAGGGAAGTGGGGAAGACTATACCAATGACCCCCTGCTGCCCCACCGAATACCTGCCAACCCCTGGTGTTTTCATGTTCAAAATCACTCATGATAAGTGTCAAAACAATTATCAGATCTGAAATGGTTCAGTAAGGGTTCAACAGAGGTCAGCAGGGCAGGGGCTCAGTGGGGGCAGCAGGGTGTCGTAGGGATCACCAGTGGGTCAGCAAGACAGCAGGGGTTCAATAGGGAGTCACTAGGGAGCTAGGGGATAGTGGGGGTCACTGGAGGGTGAGTGGGGGTCGCCAGGGGTCAGTAGGGGTTGGTGGGGGTCACCAGGGGGTCATTAGGAGTCAGCAGGAGGGTCAGTAGGAGTTCAACAGGGAGTCAGTAGGGGTCAGCAGGGATTCACCAGGGGGCTAGCAGGAGTCAGCAGGGCGTCAGTAGGAATTCACCAGGGAGTCAGCAGGGGTCAGTAGGGTTTTACCAGGGGTCAGCAGGGGTCAGTAGAGGGCCAGCAGGGGGTTATTAGGGGGTCAGCAGTGTTCAGTAGGGGGATGAATTAGGAATCCATTCGGAAGGGGCTGCAGAACAGGATGAAAAGACTGAGGAAGAGACTGGGCAGAAGACTCAGAAGGAAGTTGAGGAGCAGTGGCTGATCTTGAGGAATTTGAGAAGGAGGCCAAGGTACTAAGGCTAGACAAGGGTAAGGAATGCATGGTGCTATAGTGTGAGGCAGATAGACTAGATGGCCTGGGGAACTTTCAGGGCACTATAGGGCAGGGACAGGCGCTCAATGGGGGGCAGCAGGAGTTCACCAGGGGGTCAGTAGGGGTTCACCAGGGGGTCATTAGGGGTCAGCAGGGGTTCAGTAGGGTGTCAGTTGG
This sequence comes from Beroe forskalii, assembly GCA_011033025.1. Classification (NCBI taxonomy): domain Eukaryota; kingdom Metazoa; phylum Ctenophora; class Nuda; order Beroida; family Beroidae; genus Beroe; species Beroe forskalii. Next base: position 96,285 of record WFMF01000530.1, on the reverse strand, counting down.
GGGATGGACTAGGAATCTATTAGGAAGGGGCTGCAGAACAGGATGAAAAGACTGATGAGGAGACTGGGTAGAAGACTCAGAAGGAAGTTTCGGAGCAGTTGCCGATCATGAGGAATTGAGAAGGAGGCCAAGGTACTAGGGCGAGACAAGGCTAAGGAATGCATGGTGCTATAGTGTGAGGCAGGGAGACTAGATGGATAGGGGCAATGTCAGGGTGAGTAATTCCTTGCAGGACTCTGTGCTGCAGTCTTAATTAGCTAGCCCTTTTATCAGAATCAAGGAGTCCTCATGCAAGGGATTTCCTTTCAAGCACTCCAATACTTTCCTGGCCACCGAAAATATTCAATACCTCTTGGGAACCTACTGAGATGTTAACAGTTGCATTCTCCTGGTCTATGAGTTGCCAAAAGCACTAGACTACGAAAATGAGCTTTATTATCTTTAACACCACATTTTTCGCGATTTCGATAATAAGTGTCTTCAAATGTACTCAGGTGTGTTCTTTGAACTATAACAAGCAACTTTCTCTCTGAGAGTTTTTTATTGTACCCCTGAAGAGCGGTAAATATCAAAAATAGAAAAACGGCCAACCGGCCAACCGTCTAAAAAATTTCCAATTTCGGCCAATTGGCCGATGGCCGTTGGCCGGTGGACCCCCCCCAAATTTTGAACTTGGCATCTCATTCAGAAAGCCTTTGAGGAGGTTTCATTTCTTGAAATTCTTGTGAACATCCTATGCTATTTCTCAACTTCCTCACCCTCCACATGTTTCCCTTTCAGGTAAAGTCCACTTTAGCGACCGTCCGACTTGGATAGTCGACCCTATTGACGGCACTACGAACTTCGTCCACCGCTTCCCCCACTCCAGCATCGTCATCGGGTTCTCCGTCAGTCGGACAGTGCAATTCGGCGTAGTATTCAACCCGGTAACCGAGGAGTTATACACCGGTAAACGCGGTCACGGGGCGTTTCTAAACGGTTTTCCCATCAGAGTAAGCGGAGAGAGGAAGTTAAACAAGGCCCTGCTAGCGTGTAACGAGATGGTATTCACGCAGGACATTGAAGGGGTATCCGTACGGACTGCTAATATCCGTGCGGTCAGCTCCGGACCTGACGCGTGTCACGGACTCCGCATGCCGGGTAGCGCGGCGCTGAACATGTGCGGAGTCGCGCGCGGCGCACTGGACGGTTATTGGGAGTTTGGGGTGCATATCTGGGACATGGCGGCAGCTAAAGTAATAGTGGAGGAGGCGGGAGGAGTTGTGATGAGTCCAGTGGAGGATGAGGTGTTTGATCTGTGTTTGAGGAGAGTGGTGGCTGTAGGAAGGGAGGAGTTAGGGAGGGAGCTGAGGGGGAAGATACGGTGTATTGACTTCCCTGCAGATTAGAGTATGTCAAGTGAAGGGGTTATTCATATTTTAGTTTTCAATCTTAATTGATATATCATTTATTTTCAAGATAACTGCTATTATTTTTGGTGATTAAATTATTACACGAATTGAATTGATTATTTATAGTTATTTTCAATATTTCAAAATATATTTATTTGTTGTTTCCCTATTTATCCAAGTTTTGGCTCTCAATAATATCACAATCATCAGCTCTCGTCACATATAAATGTCTTGTTGTGTCTTTGTCAAAGTCTGTCTTGGCACCACTGTCGACGTATTTCTTGACATCATTATATTGACACCATTTTACTGACATATCTCTACTGACACCACTTGAAACCCCCTTTTGACACCACTTCCCTTGCAGGAGGTGGTGGTGGAGGAGGTGATGCAGGAGGAGCTGAAGAAGCTGAGGAGGAAGTTGATCCTTACGATCTGGCTGAGGCAGTGGACATCCTCAAACTACTACAGGTAGTAGCAACATACAATGTAACTGAGTTTTAGAGATTATTCATGATTTCATCATCTTGTGTTAGTGTGTGGGGATGTTAGTTATTTACGTGGTTGACAATGCTCAAAGGGGCGTACCCTAGGCCTATCAATATTTGATTTTTGCTCATCATCAACTGTTCATCGTTTCAGAAAAACTGTGCTGATTTCAACAACATGCTACAAGATAAGAGTTGGAAGGTCAGGAAGGAAGCATTGGACGCTCTACTCCCCCTGGCTACGGATAACCTGAAGATAACACCAAGCAGTCAGTGGACGAATAAATTCAATTTTCTATTTTCTATAGCAATTCTTCAAATGATCTTAAAATAAAATTGGTATCCAGAGATCCAGAATGAAAGAATTCTCATCGAGTTTGATGATTATACCTTAGGTTTTGAAGTATTCTGATCCTCAGATGATTTCGGAAGTATTGTGACACCTCTCAGCAAGATAATTGCCAAGGACTCTAACATTGTTGTGGTGCAACTTGCTGTGAAATGCCTGGGTGGAATAGCTAAAGGACTCAGGAAAGGTAGGATCTTTCTTCTGATTGTGATGCTTCGTGAAAACTGCACAATCAAAATTAAGACGAATTTCTGGTTTACCTCTTCCATTTTTTCCCTCCCCATTGACCTTTTTGTGTATACAAAAAGGCAAATGAGAGGGTTAGCAGAGATCATGGTCTGGGAAGGTTAGAAATAGGATATGTGCATAGCAGGTCGAGGTTTGCAATACAACTACTGTAATTTCTGAAAAGTGCCCGGAAAATGGAAGTGGCGTAAATTCGTCATAAAAGTGGCGTAAATTCGTCATAAAAGTGGCGTAAATTCGTCATAAAAGTGGTGTAAATTCGTCATGCAGTCCAGTCTCCTAGCAACTCTTACATTTGCGCGCGCACGACGCGCGCATTCAAACGCTTGCGCAGGAGTGTGATTGTTGGTATAAGTTTGTGCGCGGCGCTGTTTAAGTCAAACAAGCCACACGAATAACGATTTCAGTTGAAATAATTATGTAGAGCGTCCAAGAAATGTTAATTGAGAATCGAAGCAAAGATCATGATGAATATTGAAAAGTTTTCCACAAAAATAGTTTCCCTCTAACTTTTCTGTTTCAGCAGAGGGCCCAGCGTTTGCGCCGCGCATTCCAGCTTGTGGTAGGCGGACTTTATAGCTAACGGACTTTATAGCTAAACCGGTCAAAATAGCTGAATTTTGTTTCTATATCGTCCCATTCGGGCTATTTTTAATCTTTTTACTTCCTCCTCCCAATTTGTTGGGTGGCTATTAATTTGTTCGGGCTTTTTTTAAAATCATGGCCCCCCCGAAATTTTAAGTTTTGTTGGGGTTCAACCCGGCCGGACTGTTGACTTGGCCAAAAAACACGGGATTTGGGTTTTTTCATTTTTGGTTTTTTTAAGTGGACTCCAACGGGGTTTTTCAGTTAGGGGGCAATTTTTTTAACGACAAAAAACGACCAGGGCCCCCCCGGGCCCCCCCAAAATTTTTCAACTCGGGCCCCCTGGGCTCGGCCCTTTTTTCTTTTTAGTTTAATTTTTAATTCCCGAATTTAATGTGTTTTTCAAAACTTAAATTTTAAAATCAAAGACAAAAAAAATAAGAATTTTTTTGATTTTAAAATTTATTAAAAAAATTCTTTTAAAAAAAAAGTTTTCAAAAAATTTTAAAAAAAATTTTTAATTTCAAAAGTTATATGAACTCGGTTGAACTCGGCCTCGGCCTCGGACTCGGCCTCGGCCTCGGCTCCGGCCTTGACGATGCAAACTCGGCCTCGGCCTCGGCCTCGGCTAAGAACCTGAACTCGGTCGTTTACTGACGACAGATGCCTCTCATCAGAGATTCTGCGTGTCAGATGAACTCTTTAGGATTCCGGGACTCATCAGGAACACTCGCTAGAATCTACCGTAGATACTGCTTGTTTGCTGACCTTATTAGAATTCCGTGCCCATGAAAAGAATATTAAGACTTGACTGCACATAAACTTGGCACCATGGGGAGAATCTTATGACTTACTGACTTAATTGCAATAACCTAGTAGAGATGCCTCTTTGCAGGATCCAACCATCAAATCCATTTTTTCGCTATCAATGTACAACAACGAAGAAGTCAAGTTAGTTGAGGGCGGCCGTCGGACAGCTCTGGGTGTCGTGAGGAACTTCGCTCCTTATACCATCATGAGATCATGGTGAACTATATCCTTCGACGGGATAGAAGGGGTACACTCGTCTGCGTACCTGGGTCCGATAGACGGTTTGATCGGTGCTACATCGGCCACGATACCATTGATGTTCTCTGATCATGATATATCGTATCGCTGCGACATTAGATACAGTGGTCATCTGGTTAACAGCTGTGAATCGCTCCACCGACACGGGATCATGTGGTCTGGTTAGGTGGAATCGTACGGTTTGATCAGCTATGGCAAATCGTAGAGCATTATACCCATACCGAGGAAGGCATTCAACCTTTTTATACTGAGGAAGAGTAAGGTCAGATTTAGCTATATCGTCCGCAGTTCGGACTATTCAGCTAACGGACTAAATAGCTAGAGCTAGGACTTTATAGCTAAATCTACAGAATGATTTAGCTATATAGTCCTACAATCCCAGCTTGTAGCTCCGAGAAAATTAAGCGGCTTTCCCATGAACTACTGAGCTCTGAACCAAACACTCACACTGGCACACTGCTCTCAGTGATACAATCACTCGTTCGCGTTACGCATTTTCGTCGATCGTGATCATATACCTCTAGCTGGGGGAGGGAAATTAAGCGCCTGCATACTGGAACAATGGACAAGAGATGTGCCGGCAGGCGCAATTCTTGTTTAAAATGTTAGTTACTTTTTGTGAGTGTATGTTTTTACCTAACCCTCCATTAACCCAGGTTATGCCAGCTACGCCAAGGAAACCATTATTGCATGTCTGTCCAAGTACAAAGAGAAGAAAGCAACCGTTATTGCTGTTCTCAGTGATTGTCTGGATGCTGTCGTTGATACGACCCAGTGAATAATTCATAGAAATACTCTCAGATCTCATGATGTAGAGATTTAGCCCCTCGTGCTTTTACGCCTTTTTTCTTGATCTTAGAGCCCAATAACCATTGTTTTTCTCGCCTTTAAATACCCTGATATTCCCATCATTCTAACTCCCATAACATCTTCCCCCTCAGACCCAGTTCGCCCTCATATCCGAACACGTTATCGAGTCTCTCAAAGACAAGAACCCCGCTGTTCGACAGGAGACAGTTAACTTCACAGTCAGGTTGTTGGGCAGGAGTAAAGCGAGTAGTTTACCTAAACCTGTCATGAAGGAACTCTGTCCAGTCCTCAAGAACGTGAGTTGTGACACGGGAATTCTAATTCTTGTCAATTGACTATTCCATTTAGTTTCATGGTTTCATGTTTTTGAGTGATTTGGCGAATTTCCACCTAACTTATTCCCCCTTCCCCCAAAAGTTTAGCTTTTCCCGCTCAATTTTCATAATTCCCCTCCCACAATTTCAGCTCCTGAACGACACCGTGGGTCCGGTTAGGGATGCTGGTGCAGCTGCTCTGGGTACAGCAATGAAAGTCGTAGGAGAGAAGTTCATGACTGAGTACATCTCAGACTTGGATAACATCAAGAAACAAAAGGTTTAGATTGCACCCACAATAATGTTTTTTCTTTTGCCACAAGGTAGGATTATGTGCATCTAAAAATGTTTCTTATATTCAATTCTCGTTTATATCGAAGTTTTCGGAGGGATTTTCTTACCGCAAATATTGGTTAGACTTGGTGAATCGACGATTGATTTCAATAATTCCATTCCCAGGTTATGGACGTGTACACCACAGTAGAAGTAAAGTTCCCATTCGGTGCTGCGGCTGCCGCCAAAAAAGCTGCTCCTAAACAAGCTCCAAAGAAGGAGGAGCCTAAGAAGGAGGAGGTGAAGAAAGCTGATCCCGCCAAAAAACCTGCTGCCAAGAAACCTGCTGCTAAGAAAGGTGTGCAGCGCGAAATAATTTTTGTTGGAAATTATTAATGAATAATTTCCTTTTCGATCGCTAATTTATTTGAAATTTGAAAGGAAGAGTCCGTACCTTTTTCACTTTTCCAGCAGTAAGTAAAGGAATTTAGTGTCCAACAGGATATATCATATGTAGATCTGAATTCCATAGGATTTCTTTGGACTTTCCATTTCATATTCCCTTCCCCCAGGAGGTGACGCTAAGAATTTAAGAAAGGTCCTGGTTAAATATTTATCTTTCTAAATCATCAGGAGGTGCCGCTAAGAAGGGCGCTGGTGGAGGTGGAGGTTCAGCCCCTCCTCCTAAGAAGGAAAACAAGCAGAAGATTAAGGACAGCGAGGAGATAACGGAGCCGGAGATGACGGACGAGCAGGTTTCAGAGATCGTGGAGGGGCTGTTTGATGCGGAGCTCATTTCAGGTAGATTGGGTTATTTTGTTGGTTTTTGTTGTTTTTTTTTGTTTTTTTTTTGTTGTTTTTGTTTTTGTTGTTTTTGTTTTTGTTGTTGTTGTTTTTTGGTGCAATATCCACAGACCATCACGACCCCTTGCGAGGTGTGATGGCTACTCTCCATAGCGGAGTGTTCTGCTGGAACCCACCTGGCTGCACTACTGTAGAGTGGGTTAATGAGGGATATCTAATGAGGGAAAATTGCTGGACATGAAAACTTACAAAAAATTAAAATAAAATATTGAAAATCTTTATTGTTATTCAGGCATTAACATCTCTACATGAATTTGACTAGGAGATGAATCGTCTGACGTCTCCTATATCCATTACATTGTTTGGTTAACAAACCACATAACATTTGGGCACATTACGCCTTATGTCCGCATTAAGTCCCCCGATGAGGTCTGCCTAACCTGGGTCGGCGTTCTCCAGACTGCCTACATTAGTTCTATAACTTCTTCCGCTCTTTGATAAGACTGTTCAATGGAATTAATTTTTCGTTATTAGAATGTCACATGATCATTACGAAGTCACACATTGTGATCAACTGATCAATGTTTAAAAAATCACTAGTTTATAACACGATGTTTGTTTTTATCGGGTCTTATCTATTGTTTTGATGCTGATTATGATTAGTGTATTGGAACATTATTATTTTGACGAGGATGTCGGCAATGGAAGAATGACTCTTATAAAGATTATATAAGAATCATATTTTTTGTACTTTTTTGTACTTTTCTATATTTTTTTTGTCCAAAGTGGACTCAAATTTTCAAAATTGGACAAAAAATACAAAAAAGATGATCTCCTGGGGAACATCTTTGAAAACTCTTTATCATTGCATTGAAACCCTTTTTAATAGAATACAAATCCCCTAAATATCTAACAAATCCTCCTTCGATTAGATATTGACCCCTATTGGTTTAGCCCCCTTTTTGTAAAATGTCTTCCCCAGGTCTGACTAGCAGTAACTGGAAGCTGCGTCTTGAAGCTGTACAGAACCTCTCTGCTAAGGTGGAGTCTTTGGACTCCACTACAAACATTCAGGCGACAGTACAGATGCTATCCAGGAAACCAGGCTGGAAGGATAATAATGCGCAGGTTAACTATGATAAAGAGGTATTTGTGGAACTGGCGTGTTTTTGAGAAAAACCATTTGGTGTCTCTCTGAAGACAATTAAGTTTATTTATCAGTTGAGATGCGATCTTTTCATTAATTCTGGCGAACCAGTTTAGTAGTTTTAAATCACTTTTCAGGTCCTGAACGAGAAGTTTGGGATAGTTGAGAAGCTGAGCAATAAGGGGGATCTCTTCACGAAAAGGAGTGCGGATTACGCACTGGATGGTGAGTACCCAGTCTATTTTCATACTCAAGCCATTATTTTCAAATCCTCAAAATCAAAATCAGATGGGAAAACTGACCGCACAAAGTCACATCCCCTGTCCGCAACTAAGAGTTCTGTAGCATCACAGGTTATGCTGCTCCTCCAGTCATTAATTATTTACAATGTATTCGCGTTGCCCGCTTTCCAGTTATTTCTCGTAGGCCG